>BQNB010133843.1:0-18402 GCA_026074375.1 Tanacetum coccineum | reverse complement strand
CAAGTATTGTGCTAATAGATACGGGACGTTAGCTGCCCCTCGGTCCATGCTACGTAGATAAAATACGTCAATGGCGAGTCACCTTTTTAGGTTCATGCCCCCTCCCAGAAATGTTGTAAGAGATTAACCTGTGGCACAACCTCCGAACCAGATCTCTGATATAAGTATACGAGGGAGCGTCACTCAAAAAGTCCCGTCCAGAAGAAATCTCAACCCAGTAATCACTAAGATCCCCCTTATCGGGGATCAGTCTCTCACTCCCTAACCAATATGCTCCGAATCCATCCTTTGCCATCTCCTCAGCAGTATGCAAACCCAGGGCTAGAATAAACTGTCTCCAAGTCATACTACGCCTAGCACCTCCCAACTGAAAACATAGAGTACCAGCCACATCTAACCCCATCTCGTCCCCGATCCTACAAGTGCTGAAGAACTCAAGCATAAACTCCTGAACTAAAGGTGCTCGGATCCCAAACATTCTCCTTCAAGCGTGACTCACAAATACCTCTTGTCCATCGTCCCCAGTGTATACCATCCTCATCCTCTCAGCCAAATCCTGTCTTATGTCTAGAGTCAAGCCCTTAAAATCTAGTATATGTACTTAGTTAACCTGCCTACCGAATATCGTCTCGAGTCTCTGCTCAAAATCGTGCACTATCTCCTTAGTATATCCCACTACCTGATAACGAAGCCATAGGTTTCTCTGATCACGAGGTGGCAGAGGTACCATATCTGCAAAATTAACAAGAATAGTACAAAGTTTATAAGTTTTCAAACCTTTTGTTCTGAGGGCGAATATAGTGTATTCATAAATGGATACGCCGTATAAAGATCAATATAGTTAATACGCCGTATAGGTAGAAACCAATACGGCGTATGGGAATCAAAACGCATGATCTTTTTCATATCAATATGTCGTATTCATTTTATTGAATACTCCGTATTGAGGTCTTAAGTTTGGGTGAAATAAAGTCAATATGCCGTAATTATTTGACTGGATACGCCGTATTGCTCTGTAATTTGAAAACAAAAAAGGGATTCCCTTTTTACCCATTTTAACCCATTACATTATGCAATACTACCAGACATCTCATTTAAGGGGGGTAAAGGGACTTAAACACAGCTTGGTAAATAAGGCACAAGTTCTCAAAACAAGAAATCAAAACCATAACCCTAACCCTAATTCTAAATTAATTCAAAAAATAAAAGAAAGGGTAAAGGGAGGATCTTAATACCTTAAAATTGTAATAGAGATGAGAATGATAACAAAAGAAATTGGTTTCCAAGATTTTGATCATGAAAAAGTGTGGTAAACTCAATCCGGCGTATCTGTCAGCTTTTATACCCAGACTCGATACGCTGTATTGGTGTTCGTCCAATACGTCGTATTGGGTGAATTTTTTGACTTAGTCAACACTAGTTAAAAACCGTGGATACGCCGTATTGGTTTTACCCTAATACGCCGTATCCGTTCTTGGAGACCAATTTTCCTAGATTTAACAAAGTAAAGAAAACGCACCTTGGCCTCCGCAACATTCTTGCATAATCACCATCCTTATAATACCGTTTAGGTTCGAACATAATGCCAAATGACACATATAAATTCTTAATTAGATTGAATAGCATCCCGTTAACAAAATGATTCCAAGCCACGATATTCACATTTAATTCCGTGACAAACCTTCTCATAATGAAAACTTTACTGATTTTATTGTGACTTTCCTCAAGAAGTTTATTTGACCCATGTGTATTTTCATTACCCCTCAAAGATTGTATCATATCGATTTTATTATCATCATTGCTTTTATCTGATTTTAGATCATCAGGATAAACTATGTTGAAAGGGAATAGATCATTAAAGTACAAAACGTTTTGTTCCTTTTTATAACACTCCCTTATTTGGCATATAGCGGCGGAAGCTAAATTGGGGTATTACTTCATGAATCAATAGTCATAATCATAGAAAACGACTCAAAAGAGACGTTTTGGAAAATTTAGTTATCATTCAATATTATTTTAGAGTTTTACAAAAGGAGCTTGATTGTAGATTTTAAACACGCAAAAATATATAATATAAAATATTCCAAAAGAGCAATTAAGAACTTTCCTTAAGTTTCCCTTAAGAAGAGCTCACTCTAAAAGATATATATAATATATAATATACGTATGTTTTTCGGAAAGTATGATTTCCCAGGTCGTTTTCCCAACGATTTGAGAAATTGAAACCTCGCTTGATATTGGATATTGATTTGAATGGGTTCGAAGATTGATTTGGTTTTCTATAACTACTAATTAAAAGCACAATTAAAAACAATCAATTAAAAACAATTAAACACTTAACAATTTACGGGAAACAAATTAAACGCGACAAATAAGCAAGTATACTAAATTTAACTCCTAAAAATTCAAACTAAATTTCTAAACCTAAATTAGGACAAAAGAAAATTTTAAGAAAAAGAAAAACATTTTTTTGATTATTTTTTTAATTTATTATGAATTAAAAACTAATTTAATCTAATTAAATCCTAAAAAATAGCAAATTAAGTACTAAAAATTTAGAAAAATGATTTTTAAACTTAGAAAAGTCTAAAATAACATAAAAACTCAGAAAACTATTTTTAACTATTTTTAAAATTAAAATCCTATTTTTAAACTTAAAATTAAAGGCTCAAAAATGAAAATTAAAATCTAAAAGGTGTAAAAATGATTTTACTGAATGTAAACCTAAAAGTAATTTTTATAAAACTAAAAACTATTTTTTTGAAATTTTCTGAAACTTTTTTCTATTTTTAAAGACTTTTCGAAAATTAAAACTTAAGAAAAATGATTTAAAATAATCTACTAACTAGAAAATTATGAAAAATTCAGGATAAATCATAAATCCTATCAGCTATAAGAGAAAAATAAGAAAAGTCCAAAAAGCTAAACGGATAAGCCCCTAAATAAGCTCAAACAGCTCGAAGTGGCTTATAGGCCTAAGGCCCAAACAAAGGGTAAATATGAACTGTGTGCAATAGCTCACGGATGAGCTATTTGTTAGATCACATGGGTTAACACGTTGGGTCTTTAAGCTAGGAGGTCTAGGTTCGAGGTGGCAGACCCCCTTTTTGCGTATTTTTTTATTTTTTCTTTTTAACAAAACTGAATATTGGAACTTATTAAGGACTTATTTTTAAGCACTTTTAATAAAGAAAACACAAGCTGAAAACCAATAATAAGCTCAAAAATAGCTTTTGAAAAACTGATTGCAGAAAGTGAGCTTTTGAGCTCAATTTCACTTAGACACTTGTATTAAGCTCAAAATAAGCTCAATTTACAAAACAAAAGAAGTTCTAAACTCCTTATGATATGCTTAATCTAATTCTAACAAGCTTCTAGACTAGGAATTACTTAAAGCTAACTGAAATTTAAGGACAAACTAATAAACTCAGAAATGAACATAATTAGCACAAATTTAAACTAAGCTTAAGAGCTCAATAAGCAAAGACAGAGGCAAAGCTTTTGCACACTTAACATACAACTTATAAGCTACTCTTATCATTCATGAAACCAAAACTTATAAGCTAGAAATCTATATTTAGCAAGCTACTTAAACTACCTACTGTTTTTGGATTTTTTTGAGTTTTTGTAACTTTTTAAGCTGAATTTTACCTAAGTAAATAAGCTAATCTATGAAAAGCAAGACTAAATCTATATTAACCTATATGAAAGCTACTACTTACTTGAATTTTAAGGTTTAGAAACTATTTAGACTAGCTTAAAAGGAGAAGAGAAAAACAACAGTACTAACTGCTGTTAGTACTGCTGGTTTAAATGGCAAAGCTACTAAACCAATGTGCAGAATTACCTTGAAGATAAATCCTACACAACTCACTCCTATTGAGTGTGTTTGAGTAAAATACAAGCACAAACCAAGCCTAAAAAGCTTAATTCAATTTTAAGCAATCAAAACTTAAAGCAAAACCTCCCCTGGTGCAGAATCATTCAAAATAAACTCTAACTTTTTCAATTTTTCAAACTAACTTCTAAAAATCACTTCTCTACTGATTTAAACTGATCCTTAAACTACCTCAAACAATGGACACTAGTTACTTTGACTTTTAGAGGTCAAAGTGCATTGATCCAAACACCCCTTAATGATAAGACATAATTTATTTAGCTTATGAATTCTAAAACTAGCTGACTAAACCTTGTTACCAGATATCATTAAGCTTATAACAACTTAATTAAACACAAATTAACAACTGAATTAACTAAAATTAAAGAATTAAAACTATGCTACTATATTTTTGGTTTTTATTGATTTTATGACAGAATTAAAAGGACTATAATCTACTACTATAAAGCTAAAGACAGATTGAGATTTATAACTAATAAGCACAAATAAAGAGCAATAAGCACAATTAAGCAACTATATTAAGCAAATGAGCAGATCTAAACTAATAAGCAATTAAACTAGAATTTAAAGACAAGGAAAGTAAAAGAAGGACTTACAAGTAGCTTCAGCCAAACAGAAGCTTAAAGGCTCAATTGAGCTTATCATCTAGCTCTAGCTTATCCTTTTGGATAAGCCAGTGATTGTCCATGAGAGCCCTTCCCTTTTTGGCTCTCCTTCCATTAGCTAAAATCCAATAAGTTCAAGGTACTTAGTTGTTTTAAAGGTTTAGGTATATTAAAATCAAACTTGAGCTCAATTATTAGCTTAAAGACTAATAAGAGCTTTATAAGAGCTTATGAACTTTAGCTTAACAATTAAAGGAAAATGAGAGCTTATGAGTAGAAAACAAGAGAACTTATGACAAAGTGAATTTGTATTTCATTAATATAAAAGCTGGTTTACATTACTTGAAAGAAAATTACAAAAGGCTTTTAAAAGAAAATAAGCTAAAAACTAGAATTAAGCTAAATCCTAAAACTACTACTATGTAAAAACGGGAAAAAAGATGATATTGTGTGTGAGTGAGGGCCTATTTATAGCCTCTTGCTGAACCTTCTAGGCCTTGATTTCTGTTAGACGCTCCTGTCAACATCAACCCTTGATCATCTTTCAATCATTGGATCATTAGCTTTGGCCGTTGGATCACATATGTGCACACACGGATTGCCAGCGTGGCAATCCGTGATTGTGACACCTTGTGCTTTCTCTGAGAGTACTTGTAGTGTAAAAACCACACACCCTTGTGCTTTCTTCGAGTCCACGTGGCATTCCTTAGCTTGAATGACCAATAAAATGCCTAGAGATGACGTTTTTGACCCTGCCATTGTGTTGTAGACCACTTGAATAGACTTCCGTACCCTCCAATTTGGAAAAGCCCTTTGATTTGAGATAGTGGTAAAGTGGGAACGATGATGAACAGTAAAAACCCTTGGCGCTTTTTTTATAACTGAAAACGGGTAAATAGAATTTAAACTTTTGGGAAATGGCACATTTGGTCCTTGTCTTTGGTTTATAAAAGGTGTAGGTGTAAAGTGATTTTCGAAAATGGCAACAATGGCCCTTGGAGTTTTATGAAAAGGGTATTGGGCTAGGAATTATGCTTTTGGTGTAAGTCGTGGATCTGCAAACAATTGTGAGCTTAAACAAACTTTGATTAATCTTGTTCAAGGTATTCCAATTTACGGGTAAACCAAGACATCATAATCATCTTCATTCTTTTTCATACAAATAGTCACTTCTACGTTTTGACATCTGAAGTTCCGTGACACTGTCGATTAAGCTTTTGCTTTTTCCTTTCTCACTCGAAGTGTGAAGCCCGGATCTTGGCTGTAAGAACCACTACGATCGATTCACTAACGTGGGATGATCTTGGCTCTAATTTAATAAACCAATTTTTCCACCTTCGAATACAATACACTTCGATAATGAAATCACTGTCTTTCTACCAAAAACAGAATGAAACTTTCCACGAAGAATGAGAAACGTTTCAAAGACTTCTTCGGTCAATGTCCTAATCATGGTTTATTAGAATTACATCAACTTGGATACTTTCTTACATTTCTTTGAATACAATGAGCAAAGATGCTTTAGATTCCGCACATCGCGTGTGGAAAGTTTTCTAGACAAGATGCCTAGTGATGGTTTAGCATTATTGAGAGTAAATCCAAGGGTTTCGTTATTCATGAAAGTCGTGCAATTTTAAACCAAGGGTGAGTATCGATATGCTCTCTTCTATTATAATCTTCTAATTCTTTGAATTTCAAACAAAATCGACGCTTCTCTTTGAAGACAATATGGATATTTCCAAATGAGCCACGATTAGAAAAGATGGATTAGTGTAAAAGATGTTACGACTCCTGATTACCTCAAAGCTAGTCGAGGAAGTTTGTGTATCATGTTGGTTCGAACCACAATTTCATACAATTGTCCGTTTATAAGGAATGATTTCACTGTTTTTCATGATTACTTTAATCATTCTCCATATCCGCCGCCGTTGGACAACTATGTTCAAAGAAATCCTTCTAATTTGGCAAACCAAATGAGACCATCGGTTTTAATCAACCAATGTTCAAACAACATGGATAACCAAATCGTATCAAAAGAAAACAATTTCAATTCAAATCAAAACCATGGAGGCAATTTTCAAACCAAACCGTCAAAAGTATCAAGGAAGCCGTTTCCACACCCAACCTTACCACCACAAACAAACCACCTTTGGTTAATCTAGTTTACCTTCCACTTCTCAAATTCAAAGTGTTTCGTAAATACGGATTTGAGGAGTTATGCTATGGCTATGATTGCGAACATGAATAATTTGCAAATGAAGTTTGGATTAATTTTCCAAAGAAACAAAAACGATTTTCCATAGAAGTTTTACGATTCTCAAAAGAAACACCCCCCCCCCTAGATATTTTCCAAAACATTGATGCTAGGTTTTATCTAACAATTATCAAAACAAAAGCCACGCTTCACTTTAAGATACAGGTACTCTTAAAGTCAAACCGTAAATCTAAAACTCATGGCATGTTAATGCTTATCTCCATAAGAAGCGGTAAAACTTGGGAAGGACTTCGACTCCTCTATGTTTCCTACACCAGTTGTTTCTATTCCCTTCAAAGGAAACCTGATAAAACCCAGAGAACGTCAATGGGACAAAGTGCAAAACAAGTCAGAAGTATCGCACAAAGCCACCTCGGAGGATGACGAATCCAATTTCATGGAAATCCAAACAAAAGCAAAGCAAACCGTATATGTTGGAATATTCAATGAGCATAATTTCCAAGACCAAGTAATTTCAACCTAAACTTCATTTCCGAGAGGATGAAGTGAGAGGAAGTTTTATAAACAATTTGCTCAACATAGCCGGTTTTTGAAGATGTTTAAACAACTCTGTTTAGAGATTGGATTGAAAGATGCTCTCGTCGAAATGCCAATAATTCAAACAATGTTATGCTCATTGCTAAGGAACAAGAGAAGGCTTGAGAGATCGCCATTACAACCGTAAGATGATAAATGTCTGCTATCCATATGAACAAAGTTCCCAAGAAGCTCGAAGATCTAGGAAAATTTCTTATTCCATGTGTTTTACAAGAGCTTGATAGGACTAGTGCTTTAGCCGATTTCAGAGCTAGCATTAACCTTTTACCTCATTCAATCTATAAGCAAATTGGGCTTGAAGCTTTGAATCCAACCCAAATGACACTCGAGCTTGCTAACCGTTCTGTTACGCACCCAATGGGTATAGCTGAGGTTGTTTGTAGTACTTAGTTAGTTGATGGTTTCCACTTTTTTGATTGATTTTTTGTGGTTAAATTTCAACCAAACCGTGAGAGTGCCTATTATTTTAGGAAGACCTTTCCTTCGCACAGCAAAAGCTCTTATTGATTTGTACGAGGAAAAATTGACTTTAAGAGTAGGAAAGGAAGAGCTTGTTTATTATGCCGATAAATCTGAGAAAAACAAGGAACAAAAATTTGTTCATGCTATTTCTATCATTGATTTTTTGAAAGACGATCCATTTAGTGGCAAGTATCAACTTTTCCAATCGATGTCCTTTTCCTAGTTCTTCTCCAATGAAGACTAGTGATTCTACTTTCGAGGAATATTCACTGTGAATTCACTCTTCCTAACTCATTACCACCGGGTGATGAAGATTCAATTCATAAGAAGGATATTCATGAAGAAATGTTTCAAATTTATTCAAATCCTCTTTTTGAATTCGATGATAACTTCAAATCTAGCAACGTGAATCCTCTCTTTGGAGAGAAGGATAAGGATGTTGAGATTACGTTTTCTCCTTCACTTTACACTTTACTTCACAGGATAAGTATGTAATTCGACTACCCGGGAATTGATCTTACCCTCCCTCCCACCTGAAGTTTCAAGTAGCAATCTACTATATATTACTCTCATGGAGAGAGCGTTGTTAATGAAGACGCCGATGTTTTTCTCGTTGATCCGATTTGTATGGAGAATGATGACTCGTATTGTGATAAGGAAGAAGATAATTTGTCTTTTAGCAACGTTCTTACATAAAAAACTAAAACCTCTTTTCGTCTCACGAAGTTGAGATGAAAGATGACAAGGTTTCAAGTCAAATACCAATTGATACCATTGTTATGCCAATAAGAATCACTTTTGATAATCCAATTGATTTTAATGATCATTTTTCCAATCCAAAGGATTTTAAAATAGGACTTAAACGTTCATTTGATTCAACGAGTCAAGTATTTTACCACCTCCTTTGCTAGATTCTGACTCGCCTTTCACTGCGGAGTTGTCGGCTAGAGGTTATTACCTAGGAATTCTCTAGAAGAATCGAGGATCAAAGTATTCAAACCAGGTATATTAGTTTATCATACCATTCATGATAAAAATCTTATAACATTGGAGAAGAATTTAAGAGGAAAAATTTTCATCCGGGACTCTCTTATTTCTCAAAGAACCGTCATCTCCTGTCCTCCTCCGGAACCACCAGATGTTTGCATGAGATTTTAGCCCAAATTTTGCTATGAAAATTGATTTTTGTTAAGCATAATGAAGATTTTTACCTTAAGTGAAAATCGGTGTTTTCTTTAATATGTTGTATTGATGTAGATTCCTTCAATTTTTCATTTGGATCTTTTTCTTCCATATTTCACTTAACCCGAGGATTCACCTGGATTTTTCTCCTTTTGAGAGTGAGATTTTGTTTTTAACCACTGCATAGTTACGTTTCATAAGCCAGTGGCATTTTTAATGGAAGTTTCTTGTTCTAAGTGTTGCTCTCCCTAAGGACGAATTAATTCAGGGATCGAGTCGAGCTTGCGACTCGGTGAACAAAAACAAGCCGCTTTGTGGGAGTTCACCCTATGCTTATCATTTTCTTTCTTTTGAATAATGTGTTGTGATGTGTTAAGGCTAGCCTCTTTCGATTTTTCGTTGTTGTTGTTTGTTATGATTTTTGCAGGATTGAACCAACAATTTCTGATAGCCTCTAGTGTTCGGTTTGTGGTACCCGTTTCACTCGAGAATTCCTATCCTTTTTTGATAATTAGTTTGGGGAGAATCCGATATCCTTTAATATTATCGTTCACAGTTTATATTTGTATATTTCTTTAAATGATTAGATTTACGTAGAGGACCAGACCTTAAACATTGAGGACTATGTTTTTTATTTAGTCTTTAGGGAGGGAAGAGGAATTCTATCCGATTTGATGTTACCTGCTTATTGTTTTGTTCTCACGTACCCGTTATTTCCACAAACAAATAGCAAATTTCTTAATTTTTAAGTTCTCTTATTTGAAGAATAGAAATATATATTTTTTTTATATATATTATAATATTATATATATATTATATATATAATATACATATAATATATATATATATATATTTATATATATATATATATATATATATATATTTAGGGATGGTTCTAGGGAAACCATATTTGCTAGAAAACCCAGAAAAAACCAAAAAGAATTGCCCTAAAAAAATCAAACAGATGCCCTAGTTTTTTAGGGCATCTGTTTGTTTTTTTTGGTTTTTACAGAGTGTAAATCGAGGCCATATTTGCCTGAAAAAACAATTTTTAGCCTGAAAAAATTAGGGCATCTGTTTGGTTTTTTTAGGGCATTTGTTTGGTTTTTCTAGGTTTTCTGGGTTTTCCACCAAAATAAGGTTTCTATGATCCATCCCTTATATATATATATTTATTTATATATTATTATATACTATATTAGTAGTTATTAAAATTAAGTGTATACAGTCACGGAATGTAGGTTTTACGTTGGTTAGAATTAAAAAGTAATTTTTGACCCGAGCGAAACGTATGTAGTGTTCTAGATTTATCCCTGAACAATTAATGATGATAGTTTATGCTTGTCTCATGTAGACTTTAAACATGCTAGACTTGATTAGTTGTAAATGAAGACTTTGTTGCTAATTCAAGTATTATTTTAATATGACGCAGTTGGATTTTATTTAGGTAAGAATTTGCGAATATCTTTATTAGATATTTTAAACTGCAAGAATAAAGATGATTGTGTTGTTTTAGATATTTAGGATGTCTAAACAAGGTTTATTGGAAAAATTAAAGGCTTTTTATAAGAATAACTTGTGGTTTTCTCTTCTCAGAAGTTCTTAAAAATTGATTTAATTATAGTGTTCTTCTTTATTTTTTACAATTAGTGTTGTGCTCTTAAAAGTCTAATAAATATTGAGAGAAAAAAACTTTATCAATGATGAAGTAACATCATTTGTAATTATGAACTTTAGTTCAAGTTTATACTCGGTTTTCTAAAATGAAATGTTTCTATTTGCAAAAATAATATGTTGAATTAATATAAAAAATATATATATAAAAAAAAGGAAAAAATATAGTTGGTGAATAAAAGGATGCAAGTTATACATCCTTAGTGTTAATAATAATATACAAACTCCATCGCAATAAAGTACATGGGCATTTGTCAGTTCGCTCCCGATGTGACATCGAAAGAAAGGATGGAGGATGTTTTATTTTAGGGTTGGTTTCATAATAAGTACACGAGCTTTATCGGGGCGTGGCCGATGTGTCGTCGAAAGAAAAGTGATACCGATTCCTAGCCTAATAATGTAAATACTAATAATAATGTTGCATGTTAGAAAATAAATAGTAAAAATTTTCTTTTCTAAAACCAATGTATTCTTTTGAACCAACGTTTGCAAAAACCTCCTTAGCTAAGACATCATTGGTTTACTTGCCCCATTAATGACTTTCTTCTCTAGCATCCCACCGTCATCGGGTAAGTGCTAAGACTTTTGACACCCCATCAGGAGAATAATAATCGAGACGCATGAACTTCTGATGAAAATACGTTATATAAAATCAATAATCAATTGTATTGAAAAATTTAGAAAACAATACCTTAACTCTTGAAAATCAAAACCCTAAAATTTTTTGAGGTTTTTCTTCTTGTTTTGTGTTGTTCGACCGGACAAGGGAAGAAGAGGAAAAATCAAAGTGATTTGGTTTAGGTTTGGTTTGTATTTATAGGCCTTAAAAGATAATTACCAAAAACAAGTTGTAATCTAATTATGATATCTTTTTCTTTTTCTTTTCTTTTACTAAAATTCGTTTTTTTTCTATTTTATAAAAAAATTTATTTATTATTATTTACAACTTTAATACCTATATTTTTTTGATTCTAGGTTAAAAGCTTTGCTTATTTCGCTAAACCTTGAACTTTCTAACTAGATTTCTAACAAGCATTCACTTCCAATTATTTCTAAAAATGGAAAGTACTCTAAAATCACTAAAATACTAACATAATATATATAATATGTAATATATATATAGTATGTACACAGAAAATTACGTACACGACATTTGAAACTACGCAAAGCTTCCAAATGATCTCATTTCCATTCAATCTCATTTCAACTAGTACCATGATTCATAAATCATGTACTTCAATTTCATACACATATCTCTCACAAAACACATAATATACATAAAGAACACACATAAACGCTTCAAATAAATTCTAAACAAACTGACCAGCCGGCTCAAACCACGATTGTCACACCCCCCCCCCTCTACGGTTTCCATAAAATCAAGTACCTGGTCATAGATGATACTATTGATACTGCACTAAAATCAGGCATGATCAGTTGTGAGGCTTAGAAAAGTTTAAAATCGAAGAAGGAGATAAATCCGGTAAGGCTGGAACTTAATAATTTGCCCCGCCATGATACGGACGACCACAACCTTAAACGAACCTGTTTAAATTCATCACGACCTCTTGTAATCAATATCAATATCACAACACCTGCCATCATGTATCCATCTGGAAACGTGAACAACCAAAACATCCCATAATATTGTAGTCTAGGGATGCCGAGTGGTGACAAAAGGCTGGCCAATTCTCTTTAAACAATAAGCCACGAACAACACCACCAATCGTGTATGTCAGATTAGTAATTACCCGCGGTGAGCATCAATATAAAATCAAGGCGCATAATATTGTTACAAATAGAAAAAGAAAACAATAGATTATCAATACGTCAAGCTTACACTTAACTTTGTAGCCGCTGATTTTCATGTGACTTCATTACCCGACTTTAGTTAGCTAATGCCTCCCATGACTTGCAACTGGGTGTTTTTGTAGAATCGATTGTACATATTACCCTGAAATCTTCCAAAAGAACATTCAAGTCGCAAGAGCAGTCGATTTTGCGGAAACACCAAACAACATGGCATGAACCTTGTCTCGTGCTAGCAAAGTTCTTTTTGTCGAGTCGTGTGTAAGGTTTCTATAGAATACGTTGTTATTCTCAAACACTGTCATTACAACCCAAGCACAAAACGCCTTTGAATTTACAAAGTTTTTAGCGTGGCTGGGAAAGTGAAATAAACACACATAAGACTGAGGCTCAGTTAAGTAAGGTATCAACACTGTATGGTTCGATAATTGTGGGTGCAAGCACTTCATGCCGCCATGTCGACATATAACGCATCATAGTTGTACGCAAACCTCTTTTAATTCATCATTGCCTTACTGTAAAAAAAGACATGTAATTTGGCTGCAAAAATTGTAGATTGCCCTGCCAACACATAGTATAAAAACAGTAACTTCTATTAGACAGAAGGCGACAACGTTTGTTGAAACTTAGTGTAGCAACAAACTTATATACAAAACATCTAAGAGACCAACTGATGCATCACCAATGGTAAACATCTACGTGCACAAAAGATATGAGTGACACACCAGCTAGCCTAAGAGACGTTTCATGAACATGTTATATTGGCGGCAAAGTTGGGAAAATCGCTATGACTGCATTAGTATAAACACCCCGTCAAGATACAGACTCCCTCGCATTATGTATAGCATATCATGGCTGTAACAACAATACAGAACCAATAAATGCAGCTACAATAAACGTAAGGTGTATAAGCCAGAAAGAAAAGCATTCTTCGAAAGTCACGATTTTGAGAATAATGTTTAAAAAAAGGTTACATAACCCGGGTCTCTTTCTCTCTTTCTAGAGAATACATAGTCTTCATTGTGGAAAACGTAGAGGGGGGAGGGGTGAATACATTTCCATTTAAAATCTTAAAACTTTTTATATCAAATACCCGATCAAGCTTGACATAATATGAAAAGTACTAATTATTTAGTAAGCATAGAATGAAACAAGTTCACAACACAATCATAAACATAACACAAACAAAAATATAATTAACAGGCCACAACACAAGCATACGTATAATATAAAAAGAAAGCGATATGTAAGAGAGAATGCAAACCAGACACGATGATTTATAGTGGTTCGGTCACGGAGCTCCTCTCTGCCCTACTCCACTCCCCGTGTACTCGACTTGAGAGTTATTCCACTAGATCAACAAGCTCTCTTCTCGGCGGAGAAAACCTTACACATCGTCGCCTATACTTTTTCCAGTACAAAGCTAAAAACCGAGTCCTTAGTCAAGGTACAACCAACCCAACGTCGCTTACCTTTATCCGGTACAAAGCTAAATACCGGGTAGAACCAACCCAAAGCCGTTATGTTTTATGGCCGAACATAACAAACCTTGTGTTTTATGGCACAAGCACATAAACCATCTAATCTAGTTGGTGATACAAGATAATGTTACAAATGTGTTTACAATGATGATCCAAGACAATGTGTCTAATAGATATGAATGAATAATCTAAATGAATTTCCATTGATGGGAAATCTTCAAATGGATGAAGATGATGAGATCTCTAATCTTGTAGATCTTCATATGTATATGATTTGTAGTGGATGGAAATAGCAAGATCTCTAAGGCTTGCTTTGGTGGATCGTCTTGGAAGTATGCTTACAACAAAATGAATGTTAGGGCATTATGATAATATGCAAATAAGAGTGATTAATGTTTGTGTTCCTATAGATCTAAATGAGTATGAGAACTAAAGAGAATGTGTGTGTAAAGGGATAAGAAAATGGTGAGATTTGGCTTGCTATTTATAGGCAAATTCTTGCACTGTTCACGGTTCCCACGGTACCTTCCTAGAAGGGTACCGACCAGTGTAAACCAATGGTACCGGTCTTTTACTATTCACCGGTTCAGGCGGTACCTTACTAGAAGGGTACCAGCCAGTGTAATCCAAGGGAACCGACACATAGTTTTGCAAATCTAGATTTTTAATTATTTTATTATACTAAATCTTACTCAATCTAATAAGATCTCTAAGTATTTTGTCAAGATTTAGAAAGATACTTGAAGATATCCAAGTGATGTCATGCATGAGATAAATAACATTCTTTTTTATTTACTTGAATATGAAAGTAAACTTGTACATATAAAAATATAAGTAACCTTTTGTAAAATAAAATGTCTAGTTGAATGCTTGTCAAAATAAAATGTATTTTAGCAAATGTGCAAGAAAACTTTATTGCTAAAGAGACAACGAAGTTTGTTTACTTGTATAAATAAAATATATATTTAGGCATAAACTTTAGTGTAAAAATAAAAGTAATGCATTTGTATAAAAATACTTGTAAATGCAAAATGTGAAATGAGGTTTGATCATAATGTAACATAACAAACATGTATGAACATGTTTTGTGACATGCGAGAATTCAAGACGTCGAGATGTGTTGATGAGTGTTGAGACAAAATATGATTACGAGTAACTTGTACATTTTACGTTATGTATTACAAGTTACGTGTTTGTCACCAACAAAACAAACGAGACTATGTAGATTAAATATCGTAATATTTGCACTAACAATCTCCCCCTTTTTGATGATGACAATATATGTAAACGTAATATATCGTAAAATGTAAAAGTTACTTGTATCCCTGTAATACCTTTACATTACCTTCTCCGTTTACACTCTTCTCCCCCTTTTGTCAAAACAAAAAGGGTGTGTCCTTAGAGTTAGACTTCGTTTCTTCCCAAAAAGGCGAGCTTGCATCACCCCTAGTGAAGTTAAATGGTCTATTCTAACCCCTTATGTTGTTGCATCCCCTAGGTAATTGTCCTTGGTTTATAGCAGATCCATGGATTAAATTTGAAAGCTTAACCTACAAAAAGATTAGTTTCGTGCAACATATATAATAAAAAATATGAGAACTATATGATGAAGAAGATGACATCTTCTTTTTGGTCGAAATGCAAAGGATTGTCGAAGAGTAAAAATAATGATGAATGCGTGCATGCTCTCCCTTGACGAGTGCTCCCCCGTGTTCGAGGCGTCAAGATACGATTACAAAGCTACAAATAAAATTTAGTGCAAAACTAGATTCGTCCTTGGACGAGTAAAATATATACAATAAAGTGTATATAAGATGCATTTTATAAATTCTCAACGGAAGCTCCCCCTTGCTCGAGGGCATCAAGTATGATCCTACAAAACCAAAAATTAGTGCAAAATAGCTTTTGTCCTTAGACAAATATGTCATATACAAAAAAGTGTATAGACGACCTAATATGATTGCTTGACGAATGCTCCCCTTTATTCGAGGGCGTCAAGATGAACCTACAAAAAGAAAAATAAATGATGCAAACTTCATCCTTGGATGAGTATGCCGTATACCTAAAAAGTAATGATATAAAAATGCAAATTTCGTCCGTAGACAAGAATGTCATACACACTAAAGTGTATATATGTATTTGAACCTACAAAAAAATAGTGCAATATATACTTCGTCTTTCGAGGAAGTCATATATAATAAGATGTATATATGATGCAAAATATAAATGATATAACCACATGCAACTCAAATTAGAGAATTGTGATCTATACCAAAACATCTTATGAGGTGTAGTCTTCTACTAAGAAGGACATACAACCATAAAAAATGATAATAAAAATGATTCTCAAAATAAACTCCTAGAAAAATAAATTAGAAGTAAGATAATGTCAAAAAGTATAATCCTACTACTTGTATCATCGTAGTTAGTTTTGGTGGTGAGGTTGTTAAAGGTTGCAAGGATGTGTTTGAGAATGAGACGCATTTCATTATGAAATTTACTTGGCATATGAAAACATAGGCAACGATGCTTATGAGTATTGGGTTGTGGTTATGATGGAAAGTTTCACGGTGAATCTTTTTGTGAAGATAACTTGGTGGATGACACGGGTTTGATAGAATTAAAAAGGTTTATCTCTAAACCTTACCTTGTTGGGTTGATGAAGCACTTGAGGTGCTAGACATGATAACTTTATGAGTAATGAAATAGGTAGTGGAAGATGATGATGATAATACAAGCAACTAACAATGTATGCTTATTAATAAAGTGGTGACGATAATTATGCATGTATGAGCATGGAATAAGAGATATGGATTAAAGTATGATAAATGTGCGAATGATCACAAATTAACTTGATAAAAAATCTATCTTTATTGACCTACACAAATCCAAACGGACGTTGTGGGGTTTGGGTAGTTGTCTTTTGCGATAAGTGGAGTTTGGCTTTGACTACGTTGGACACGGATCTGTGGCGGTCGGTGATGCTTTAGGGCGTTGTTTGTCCCTAAAGGTTTTTTTCCTTTGGTCGAATTATGTTTGTTTCGACCGTGTGTTGTTCTGTTGTTTGTGTGTGTGTTAGAGGAATGGTTGTGGTGCTGTAGTGTGTTGTTTTTTGTCCCGTTATGGATATTATGAGGCTTGTTAGTGATTGTGGTTGCTTCATGAGCTATGTGGAAAAAAATATTAAGAGATATGGATTTAAGTACTGATTAAAAGTGTGAAATTTGCGATTATGATCACCATATATTTTAACTTGATAAAAAATCTATCTTTATTGACCTACACAAATCCAAACGATTTAGTTTTAAGTATAACACAAGGTAAAAGCAAGAATATAATTTTACCAAATGATAGTTCAAACAGTTATACCAACAAATACGAATAACACTTGTTCACATATTATCACACGAATGACTTAACAAGTAGATACATAGATTGTCATATATACGAACAAAACACGTTCACAAATAGACACATAAATAGAAATACCCTTAGGACATATGTCGTAACTAGCTTAAAATATCATAATATTGGATAATTTTATGAGTTTTAGAAGGAATTAAATGCTAGATAAGTTAAAACCAACTATTGGGTAACCTTAATACAAGTTTAAATTACCTAATTAAAGTGTTGCATAAAAAATTAACTACCCAAATCCAGCCTACCCCTGATGCGGAACTGGCAAACCCGGTACATTTTGCAGGAAGGTACCGTGCTGTGCTGCACAGGGTACCGGGTTCTACACATGACAACTTAAAATTCAAAAACGCAAAAAATGGCTTCTAGGATAATTTTTCTTCCTAAAAAGTGATCAATATACTTTCTTAGATGAGGCAAGTATATATTAGAGTGACCCAAGTAGTAAGAACCTATAATTCCTAGATAAACCAAATGCTCCATTAATTTAATTTTCAAATAACTTAAGGATATCAAAATAAGCTAAATAAGGTGTCTACGGCCACAACATTCTGAGATTACACACGTAACATCAAGTATTCGGAAACCACAATTATACAACAAACATAGTTTTAATCCAAGGTAGTTCCAAATAGTTTTAACCAAACACATGTTTCAAGAAGAAGATGATTTAGATTAGTAAACCGATTACACTAATAATGACATGAAAGATATGTGTTAAAAGGAAACAAATAGACACGAGATCTAAAGATGGTGTTTTAGATAATGAAGTTGTAATGTACTATATTTAAAAGAAAATCCTAGACTTCTACATGTATACAAAAAAGTACTTTGACATAATCTAAGTGCACAAGAGCAAATAAATCATGTAGCAATGTCATATAAGGAGCAAGATGAAAAGATCATGCAAACCATGTTTAAGCCTTAACATTTAGTATCACGTATAGCAGAAAAGCATTTAAAAATGAAACAAACACCTTCCCAAGGTGTATGCATATGATAATTAATTAAATAGTTATCAAATACCAAGATAACGTCAAGAAATATAATCAAACAAGAACA
>BQNB010133842.1:0-18402 GCA_026074375.1 Tanacetum coccineum | reverse complement strand
AAAACTTTGAATGTTTTATTTGAAAAAGTAGCTCAAGACCGAAAAGATTTCTCTTTTCATTGTTAAGGATAAACGCACTGACACGTACATTTTCCTTTTATCTGAAGAACGGGTTGCAATCTGACATTTGATTACAAGTCATTACCATGAGCTCAAAACTTGGAATGTTTTGTTATATTAGCTCATGACCGAAAATATTTCTCTTTTCGTTGGCAAGGATAAATGCACTGACACGTACACTTTCCTTTTCTTTAAAGACCGGGTTGTTATCTGATATTTAATAACAAACCATTGACCTGGAGATTAGAGAACAGCAATTGGATAGATAGAAGTATGTTGTTTCCTTAGTCTTGATAACCTGCCAAGAAGAGAAGTAGAAATCGAAAACCCTTTGCTTGAAGGTTCCGAGGGATTAGAAGTACTTGCATTGTCACACACAGATTTTTCAGACTTATTCTCGGTGTTACTGGATGCAGTTAATTTTCCACACATGGCAAAAATTCTTCCAGTTGGAATCCACCTAAGACAAGTTCTAGGTTTGCTAGGCCTAGATGAAGCAAGACTTCCTTTGGACCCTAACTCCTTCGATTTCTTGGCATTTGCCTTATGTTTCTTTTGATTTTCACGTATTGAAACATTGGCACTTCGGTTATCAGCACGAGAATTCATGTTATTCACATAATTAAGCACACAGACATCATGATTGGCAGTAACTAAGCATTGCTTACACATAACACAAACAATTTCGGATTTAGCATTTCGAATGGCAAGCGTAATGTTATTACATTCAGATGACATGTGCTTTTGATTCTTAGGAATTTGGGAATTCCTATGGTTTTCTTCTATTTTCTCGACGTTATTTGAGAGGCAACTACTCTTAGACTTAGATGGAACCCTA
This sequence comes from Tanacetum coccineum, assembly GCA_026074375.1. Taxonomy (NCBI): domain Eukaryota; kingdom Viridiplantae; phylum Streptophyta; class Magnoliopsida; order Asterales; family Asteraceae; genus Tanacetum; species Tanacetum coccineum. Next base: position 17,504 of record BQNB010133842.1, on the reverse strand, counting down.
TCAGTATTAGAATTTCTCCTAGGATGTGGTATTCTAGTCTTAGCAGTGTTGTTTACTCTGGTAGAAGAAAAACCGTTTGAGTCAGAATTAGTTTGTTGCTTATGAATAACATTTGGTTGTGCAACAGTGATTGGTTTTATCCTAACACTTGTTTTAACGGGTTTGTTAGGAACAACATTATCTACCCTAGAGGTCTTAGAAGGATTAGGCCTAAAGATTCTAGGGGCAATCACATTAATAGTTTGCACAACTTTTGATTCTTGTGTGGAAGGTGCCGAGTTTGAAGTGATTGGTTTGGACAAAGCATTTATCTTATCAACTTTAGGGAGAACCGAGGATTTTGGAAAGGAAGTGACAGAATAAAGTTTTGGTTTATAAGAAGAAGAAGGTGGTTTTCCCAAGATTGATTGCTTTGTAAACCAAGTATTCATTCTCGTACCTTTTGTGGTGCCTTTTGGTTCAGAAATCTTAACAAATAACTGGGCTCTTAGCTTAGCATTTTCATAGATGGTGTCATACAGTTGTCTTTGCAAAGAGTCAATTATTGTATTGGTCTGAGCATGTGTCACTTTGATAGAGTTAGACATGTTCTTGTATGTGGTCTTAAGATGTTCATTCTCTTTTGCATAATTCTGAACCTGAAATTCTAGTGATACGTTCTCATCTTTAAGTTTCTGAGACACTGGATCAAGGGTATTTGATGCACATTGAGTATCACTACTCTTACCCTTGAGATCTCCCAACTGAGCTTTCAATCGTTCAACCTTTTGTTGCATGTCATTATAAGCTTTATCATACGAAATCTTGTCATATTTGCATTCTTCACATTTTGTATACCAATTATTCCAAAGAATAACGTATTCTTTTTCCTTTTTAATAATGCAATTTTCAAGTTTTCTTTCGTATGATCAAGCTCAGTTTGGAGATCAATATACTACACTTCGTGAGTAAGCATATTGAATATATCATGATCATAACAATTTTCATCTTTGGGTACCTCAGTTGATCCATCTGAGTCATAGACGGGAGCATTGTCAGACTGAGTTCTACATGTGGATGCTTGCTGCAATGTATCCTCTGAAGTGCAGTTCACTTTTACTCTCTCTGTTTCTTCATGAGCATCTGCAGCAGCCATGAACTCAAATTCCTATTGAGTAATTTGGCTTCTTGCTTCTTCCTTTTGAGCAATCTAGAGCTGTTGCTGAAGATAAGCAGCATCCCATTTCCTTGGCTTTACTGTGCAGTTGCTGGCATAATGACCCTCTCCTCGATAGTTGTAACACCTTATTGGATTACCATTGATACCATTACCATTACCCTCAACCGGTGCTATAACAACATTTCCATTCCCATACTGATTTGAATTTCTAAAACAACACTAAGCCCATTCATATTTTCAACATTCTGAATACCCGGATTCTGAATTGCATTTTGCCTAACTTCATTCCCATCATTCTGCACATCATTTTGTCTCACCTGATTTCCAACATTGCCATCAACCATTTGCATTTTGACGTCTTGGCTCGTGTTCATATCCGGTTGTGCAATTTGATTATTGCGGGGAATTAATGAACTTCTTTGGTTGTTGTTTGTTGGAATGGTGTTGATTTTGAATGCTTTAGCTATTAAAGTAAGTGCCTTGTTCATTGCAGTTGTGGGATCTGAATTGTCTTGGAGATTCTGCATTTGTTGTGGCATGTAGTTCGTGTTGAATGAAGGTTGTTAGACAAATTTGTTGTTGGGTTATGGATGTTGTAGGTTGGTAATGAGTGATGATTGATCTGGGTAAAACGGAGTTTGAGTGTTTGCCATTAATGCCAAAGGATCATGTGTGTTTGCAAGTCGTTGTGCTCTAATAGCATTGATGTCTTGTTGAGTTGACATTGCAAAGGTGATGTGAAATGATAGGCAAGGATCTTTAGTGGGTTAAGTGATTGTGTTGTGGATTGAAATCAATTAATGTTCACGGGATTTTACAAATCTATGACTTAAACCGTAAAAAAATCGACTTTTATGTGATTTTACTAAATCAAGAAAAAACCGTGAAACAATAATTAATTCTGGTTGAACTTGTTATTGAAATTGAAGAATTTGAGCTTTTGTTGGCGAAAAATGAGCTTAAAACGATGACCGGTGCACAAACGTTGAACTTAAAATGAGTATCGGTTAATTAAAACTCAAATAAGGACAAACGGTGCAATTGAAATTCACTTTGGAGGGCTAACGGGCTGTTATAAAGGAATAAGTACTAACGGTGTAATGATGTTTTAACAAAGAGGGTTAATGAAAAGGATAAGGACTAACTTTGAAATGATCCTTAAGTCTAAGGACTGCATGTGCACTTTTGTAAAAAAGTATAATAAATGCAAAAGAATTTCCCTCCTTGTAACATTCTTCTTCGTTTGAATTTTTTTAAAATGCAACGTTTGATCTTTTTAATCTTTTAAACTCGTTCGGTTATCGTCGGTGAAATCCAAATATACCACGACGATCGAAAACGAGTCACGATCACAATGATATAAGTTATAAGTCCCGTAGTGTACCGTCACTCGAACTCGAAAAATCCGAAATGGCTTGAAACTTGTATATCTTGCGTTTGATGATTTGCTAATTCGTTTCTCACTTTAATGTTGCGAATTCGGTTGCTATAAGAGGTTACTAGTCCACTGCCAATTCGTTTGACCTTTGAAAGTTGCTAATTCGTTTGAAGAAGAAATTTGCTAATTCGTGTGCTTCACAAAGTTGCTAATTTGTTTCCTTCGTTGTTCTTGCTAATTCGTGTGACAAAGGAATTTTGCGAATTCGGGGAACAAAGTGAACTGCAAATTCGTGTGACAAAGAGAGTTGCAAATTCGGATGAAGAAGAGTGTTGCGAGTTCGTGTCCTTCACAAAAAACCAAAAAACGTACTAGCGTCCTTGTATTGTCTTCTAGTAAAAAACCAAACCATCCTTGTCCTTGGAAGCTAAAGTTGTGGATCTTGGTCTCTTCTTTGTCTTCAACCGAGTGTGGACCACAAGATGAAATAAGCAAATACCAAAAAATAAGCAATTAAGATAAGCTTGAAAATAAGCTCTTGTTGACAACAATAAGCCACAAAACAGTGCTTATACTTAAGCTACTAACGATTAGACAAGCAAGTTTTAAGCTCTTTTGAAACAAAACTAAAAAAAACTCAAAAGAAATAAGCCAAAACTTAATCCGTGACGAAATACGCTCAAACTATTTTAGACCAAATAAGCTAAGAAGATGAAACTTTTTAAACAGTATTAATACCAAAGAATGTGTGACGAGGTGACCAGTTACACACAATCTTAAAACTTATAAAGAAAATGATTCACACAATATAAAATGTAAAACAAAAAAAATGACTACTAAAAACCCATTCGTGTGACTCAATAGCAAATAAAAGTTTTCACGGCCCAAAGGAACAGCCCACAAACAGATTTGATATTGACAATTTGCAAGTTATTATTTTAAGATTGACACTACGAAAGAAAGAAAAAAGTAAAAAAATAGAAAATAAATAATCCGAATGTAGAGAAAGCTTAAAATTAAGCCGAACCAATAAGCTCAAATAAGCCACCACAACAAAACCACTAAACCCAACCTTGGCTCTTGATACCACATGTTAGATGATATCATTTCATCACCAAAAACACAAAAAGAGAAAAGATTTTTAGAGAGAGAAGGGACTAGAGAGAGAAAGTAAAATGAGAGAAAATGGTTACTTGCTTAAAGAGAAAATTGGAAGCAACAACACCCTCTCCACACTTGGAGAGGGCTTTAAATAGTACATAGAGTTGGAAACAGCCTGTCGGCTTTCTTAAATGTCATTTGGCCGGGACCAAACTTACTAATGGCTTAACCCGACACTAAAGCCCAATTAGCGTTGAATGAATTCCCCGTAAACTACCATTTAACTTAACAAGTGCTCAGTGTCTGGACTGATAATGACCATCACTCACTAAAACACGGCTACAGTTACATACTACCCACCTAAGGGAGTTGCCGTCCCTGGTGCACATATTACTTACTCATCCTTAACTCTCACGTCTTTGGGATATAGGCTATCATCCTTCGAACTTCCTCATGCGTTCTCATAGCTACGTATACGCGACGTTACTCTGCTAAAACAGGCAAAAATCAACAAAAACGAAATGTGTTAAATTTTACCAAAACTAGATCAAATCTAATTACAATCGCTCTTTTTTTTTTGTAAAAAAATCATGATTGCCAAAATACTCTACGGAACATATAATGGGAAAAAAAAATAAGCTTCGTGTCTTAAATTAAGACTTTTAACAAATGGTCAACCCAAATCTTAGTTTGGTGATCATGCCAACAAAACAAAGCGCACATCACTACACAAAATCAAAACATACGTCGCTAACCAAAACCAGAATATACACCCTAAACAAATGCTTCAGCTCAAACTAATGCCAATACAAAGCCACAAAAGTAGTTATTCTAGTTTGTGACTAATTGTCCAAAAACAACGACAAACAAATCAGCACATGTAAGCATGCATACAAAACCATTTGTGATTGTTGATGCCGAGAGTAGAATAATTGCTTTTGTGGCGTCGCAGTACAACGATCCAAAAGGTACACGGTTGATGTGTCGTTGTATATGTGTTATTTATGATTATCAGGTTTTACATTTTTATTTAGCCGACGAACCTAAAGGCAACACTTTAACGGGCAGAGTACCCGGTCAAGATGTAGCTTCATGGTAAGTAGGGTGTCGAACACTAAGAGTGAGAGTTAACCTATTATTCTATCAGTATTTTATTCTATCTAGATTAGTCTAATTACTGGTTAAACCTATGCTATACATATTTACTAGAAGTAAAAGGGGAGGTTTGCAGCCTGAGAGACTGGCACAGGTTTATGGTGACAAATATCAATTCTTAGCACAATACACACTAAAGCAAATAAACAAAAGACAAAAGAGCGAAATGAGCCAAATAATAGAAAACTGTATTAACCATGTTAAATCTGATTAAATGTTGGTTTGATTAATTAGTGCAATGGCTGCTTATCTCGAGGCGGCATATCATTCTTAAGACTTAGGCGGTACTTATTCCTAAGACCTAGACACGAAAAATCCTGTCACGATTAACGCATCTGCATAAAGCATCCTATAGTTTAATTATAATCTACCATAGGGAATTAAAGCAGTGGTGATCCTGTTAATACCCTAGCCCATCAAGACTTTACTCACTTATTGCTTGATGTTGTTTTATACACCGGTAGTCCACCACCAAAATTAATACCAATTAATAAATAAACAATACTGGTTGAACAATTATCGGGTCACATGTCGGTCAACTAAGCTCATAATCAAAGAGTAATGATAAGGTGTCATTTGTTATCCTATTGGTCCGGGCATATAGAACACAACATGAAGAGCCATCCCTGCATCTAGGTTACTAGTTAGGTCTCCCTAGACCCAGTTGAATGATAGGTCGCATGTACAAGCACATAAACAAGTATAAGGCGATAAACATAATTAAACAACAACGATAATTAAGCAAAGCCGGATTAAAACAAACCAAACATTATAATCTTCATTAACATGGCTAATACCCGAGGGTATTAGCCCACAATCATTGTCATTATTACAAACGTGATCAAACAATTAAAAATCGAATGATTAAGAAAGTAAGAATTACACGATGTCTTTTATGGAATTAGGAGTAGTGCTCAACCTTGGCTGCTCTTCTTGGCTTGAGAAATTCGGCTTTAGTTTTATACTATACAGAGAATGTGATATTGCACACTAAAACTCGTTTTTGAGTCTTGTATTTATAGTGTCTGAAATACGCCTGGATACGCCGTATGGGGATAAGTGGATACGGCGTATAGGGGTTAATTTCCTTGGAGTCCGCGATAAGATCAAATCAATTAAGATAATTACCATCAATCATATTAAATGCGTATCTTTGACTGATGAACAACTGTGCATATGGTGTATTGGTTGTAGTGGATACTCCGGATCGGGAATTGATCATTACGCGTTTCTTGTGCTGAGCTGGCGCTGATACGCCGTATCTTCATTGCTGGATACGGCGTATAAGTGCAGAAAATAGTATTTTTCAAATGTCTTCGTTTAAGTTATAGAATTGCGTCTTTTTGCTTCTTCTTCTTTACAAGTGACTCCATAATTACTGCAATAATAAACTTTAAGCAATTAAGTACCAATATCTTTAACAATTAAGTACCAATATCTTGCAATAATTTAACATAAAATTTGGGTAAAATATTTGGGAAAAAATAAATGATTGGTAATGATGAGACGATATTTAATGAATATCAAATATCCCCCACTTGAATCCTACTTGTCCTCAAGTAGACTTTAGAAAGGTTTTTGAAAATGTATCCCAACCGAGGTTAAGGATTTTTCCGTTAAGCACTTTTTTTGTTCTAACCACCTGTACAAAACCAAGCTCCTCGTGAAATATGGAATGAAAACACTCAGATCACTCAACTAATCTAGGGTGTAACATTTAAGTAGTACACTCATTTGCTCGGTCGTGATTAGCTTCGTATCATAGGCTTGGCAAGGATACACATCTCCACCTCTAGAGTACTAAGAGGTATAAGTCAAAAGGTAATAAGGTATTTATAATAGAGAGCTTAGGTTTAAATCATTCTTTATTATTATAGGATGAAGAATGATATAGGGTATGGAGCTTCTGATTTTCACCGAAGGTCGTCGTCAAACAAGGCAGCTGAGACATGCATACATGGCCGTAACGACAGAATAGACATCCACGCTCGTACACATCCTCATTCAAGTTGATCCTAAGATTAGTTATCAGGAAAGGGAAGTAAAATGGTTGTTAAATAAAATAAACAAAACAAATGGATTAAAGCCAACAAATAGGGTGTGGTTGCTAGTAACTTTCCCCGACCGTTCCATGACAAAGATTTAAACATATGAACAAACGCTTTGAACCATAGAAAGACAAAGACATCTAATTGGCGATCCCTAACGGTCCAACTTCCCTTACATCCTAACTTTACATACTTTTATTACACAAATAAGTGGTGATATTGGCCACTTTTTTTTACAATACTTTTACATCATTGATTTTTGCACTACAACGGAAAAGATAAAAAAATAAAATATAAAATCGATCCATTCAAATAATCTCTTCGGTAAAAGCATAATGAAACGACTATCTTTCCTTTTCAAACAAGTTTTTTCATCTTTTATTATTCTTTTATTTGCTGCTAATAATACATCGATAAATCTCAGTGTAAGTTCACCTGTCTTTGACTATCATCATTTGTCCGGCTGATTCTTCCTTTTAACTTTCATCTTCGGACATAACATATAATCCGAAAGTAGCAAAATACATCTCGGAGCTAGAAAATATACCCGATTTGCATTGTGCAATTTTTCCCCCACCCTTTACAGATACAGAGGTTCCTACATATTTCCTAATAACACCCATGATTCATTGGTTTTAATTATTTCATGTTTAGAATTTTGGACCTGGCAGAACCATTTGAAAAGTGACACGTATTTAACCAATACTTAGACAATTCAGAAAAAATCACAAAAAAATCATGGATGTACTAATATAATGAAGATAACCCAGTAAATTCAAGCAAGATTTTGTTATTGTATTTGAGAATTAAATCAAATACTAACATACAACTGAATTTTTACAGGACTAAATTCCCAGTTTTTGACACTATATTTTATAAGATATAGTGTCAAAACTGGGAATTTAGTCTGAAAAATTCAGTTGTAGTATTTGATTTTTAATTCTCAAAACATAACAAAATAGCCTTTGAAATTTACATGGGTTTATCTTCATGATATTAGCTACATCCATGATTTTTTTGAGATTTTTCTGAATTGTCTAAGTATTGTAAATACGCGTCAACTTTTCAAAGGTTCTGCCAGGTCAAAATTCTAAACATGGAAATAAATTAAACCAATGATCATGGGTGTATTAGACATATGTAGGAACCTCTGTATCTGTAAAGGTCAGGAAAATTGCACAATGCAATGGGAATATTTTGTAGCTCGTGTATTTTGCTACTTTCGCGATTATATGTTATGTCCTATAGGAAAGAAAAGGTTACAAGGAAGAATCCAGCCGACAAATGATAATAGTAAAAGGTACAGTGAACTACACTGAGATTTATGATGTATTATTAGCAAGCAAAAAAAAGAAAATAAAAGAAAAAAAACTTGTTGAAAAGAAAGATAGTCGTTTCATTAAGCTTATACCGAAGAGATTATTTGAAAGGATCGATTATTCGTTGATACGTGCAAAAATCAACGATGTAAAGTATTGTAAAAAGTGGCCAATATCACCACTTATTTTGTAAAAGTATGTAAAGTTCGGGATGTAAGGGAAGTTGACCGTTATGGGATCGCCAACTTAGGATGTCTTTGTCATTTCTATGATCAAAGCGTTTGTTCATATGTTTAAATCTTTGTCATGGAACGGTCGGGGAAAGTTACTAGCAACCCGCACCCTATTTGTTGGCTTTAATCCATTTGTTTTGTTTATTTTATTTAACAACCATTTTACTTCCCTTTCCTGATAACTAATCTTAGGATCAACTTGAATAGAGAGATGTGTGACGACGTGATGGTCTATTCCTGTCGTACGCCTATGTATGATCATTTCTCAGCTGCCTATGTTTGACGACGACCTTCGGTGAAAATCAGAAGCTCCATACCCTATATCATTCTTCATCCTAAAAAAAGAATGATTAAACCTAAGCCTATTAATAAATACCTAATTTACCTTTTGACTTTATACTCCTTAGCTCTAAGTGGAGATGTGTTATCCATTCGCAAGCCTATGATACAAGCTAATCATGACCTAGCAAATGAGCGTACTCTATAAATGTTACACCCTAGATTATTGAGTGAACTAGTGTTTTCATCCATATTTCGCTGAGGAGCTTGGTTTTATAACAAGTGGTTGAAACAGAAAAAAGTGCTAACCGGAAAAATCCATATAACCTCATTTGGGAAACAATATTCAAAACCGTTACTAAAGTCTACTTTAGGACAAGTAATGATTCAAGTGGGGATAATTGGATATCATTAATCACTTCACATTTTACCATCATTTTATCCCATATATTTTTACCCACTTTTAATAATAGAATGCAATGATATGTTACTTAATTGCTTAAAGTTATGATTGCAGTAATTTATGGAAGTATCATGTGAAGACGAAGGCTAAAAGGCGTAAATCATGGAACTAAAATGTAAGACATTTGTAAGAAAACAGTATCTGTCAAACTATACTCCATTCAGCAAAGAAGATACGTGCATACAACTCCAGCTCATCACAAGAATACCGTAATTAAGCAATTCCGATCTGGCGTATCCACTCTTCACCTATACCGCGTATAGCAGAGCTGGTCTCAGTCAAGAGATACGAAGTTAATGTGATTGATGGCAATTAATCATGATTGATTTAATCTTATCATGAACTCCAAGGAAATTAACCCTATACGTTGTATTCACTTCTCTCTATACGGCGTATCCAGACTGTTTTCAGACGCTATAAATACGAGACTCAAAAACAAGTTTCAGTGTGCAAAAATTACATTCTCTATACCATACACTTTAAAGTCTAATTTTCCAAGATATTAGAAGCAGCCAAGGTCAAGCACCAACCATAATTCCATAGAAGACATCGTGTAATTCTTACTTTCCTAATCATTCGATTTCTAATTGTTTGATCACGTTTATAAAATTACAATGATTGTGGGCTAATACCCTCGGGTATTATCCATGTTAATGAAGATTATAATGTTTGGTATGTTTTAATCCGGATTGCTTAATATATCGTTGTTGTTTAATTATGTTTATCGCCTTATACTTGTTTATGTGCTTGTACATGCGACCTATCATTCAACTGGGTCTAGTTAGACTTAACCAGTAATCTAGATGTCGGGATAGCTCTCCATGTTGTGTTTTGTATGCCCGGACCAATAGGATCACAAATGACACCTTGTCCTTACCCTTTGACAATGGCTTAGTTGGACCGGCAAGGTGACCATAATTGTTCAACCATAAGTTCTTAATTAATTTTGGTTATTGATTTTGGGTGATGACTACCGGTGTATAAAACAACATCAAGCAATAAGTGGGTAAAGTCCCTATGGGCTAGGGTATTAACAGGATCACCACTGCTTTAATTCCTTATGATAGATTATAATTAGACCTATTGGGCGTACATTATACGGATGCGTTATTCGACAGGATTGTTCGTATCTAGTTCTTAGGAAAAGAAACTCATAAAGTCATAATAATCAATATGCCGCCTCGAGAAAAAGTAGCCAATGCCCTAAATAAATAAATCAAACAATTTATCGTATTTAAGCATGGTAATAACAGTTTTCTATTATTTGGCATGAACCGCTTCTTTATCTTGTAATTATTTGCTTTGGTGTTTATTGTGTTTTTAGAATTACTTTTTCACCACAAAACATGTGCGTCTCTTCAGACTTGAAACCCCCCTATTAACACTAGTAAAAATATGTATATCAAAGTGTAACAAGTAAATAGACCAAATCTAGATAGATTAAAATACTGATAGAATATTAGGTTACTCTCGCTCTTTGTGTTTGACACCCTACTTACCGCTAGGCTACATCATGACCGGGTATACAGGCCGATAAAGTGTTGTCTTTAGGTTTTGTCACCCTAAGTCTTAAATGTAAAACTTGATAACACTTAGTTTACACCACATGACAACCCATAAAAGTGTTTCTTGAGTAGATTAATTTATTGGTATGGGTGTTTGAAAGTAAGGACCAATATTTAGTGGTGAAGGTAATCAAGTTGGTGAAATGATCTATGTATGTCAATAATGAGTAGTGTGGATACATTTTGAGTATGATAGTGATGTGAGAGGATTAAGGATTGTTGAGACTAACTATTACTATCAACAGTAAAGTATAGCTGTTTAGGAGTTTGAGTGTAAGTGTTGAAGTGTTTTCTTGTGAGGTTTTAGGTATGTGAAAGAGTCATCGACAATTTGAAGAGGAAGCTAGTGATAGGGTTTGTAATGATCGAACATACAGGTTAAAGGTACTTATCACAATCAAGAAGTTAAGTTATCTTGTAAGGTTTTTGTGCAAAAGTATTAATGGGGTTCACGAAACTATCTATTACCATCAGGAGTAGATTGTAGTTTAAGGGTATGTTTTATTTTAATTGAGTGTGTAGTAGACGATGTTCTGTAAGGTTGACTTAATGTAGTTGAAGGTCAAGTAATAGGATATTCAAAAGAGTGAAGTGTTCTTCTCTTAGAGGAAGTATTTGATCCAATAGTAAGGTCAGGGGGTAAGTGATTAGAACCAAATGTGGTTTATGTAAACGTTGTGTACTTGTGTGTTAAATAAAAGTATGATGTTTCATGTGAGTTGTTTCTAATGGATAAGAATCACATTTGTGAATACTTGAGAATATGTAACGTGGTGTATTAGCGTAGGAGACAAAACCAATTCCGGTTTGTGTGAAACAGGGGTATACTTTGTGTTCTGGTAAAAATAAATAAGTTTACTTAAAAAAACGATATCTTGTTTGAGTAGTATTAGTCCTAATAGTGAAGTTAGGAAAAGAGGTAATGTGTTATATCTTGGGCAACCAATTAGGTTTATGTGAACAGGTGTGATATTTTATGCCAAATGAAATGAATCCGTATGGTAAAGGTTCATTTGACATCATTGTTTTCTACGGATTAATAAACACATATGTGAGTTCTTAAGAATAATTGTGAAAGACTATAGTGAACTGATATGTGAACTAGTCGAATAATAAAAAAACTAAATAAAGAAGCGAAAACAAAAGCTGAAGGTAATCGATGACTTGCCAATGTCAAGAGGGATGCGTGTGTTATCATACGACGATCTTTAACCATGAAGTTATGTAGCTCCTCTCAAGTCTATTGCTAAATGTTCAAGAACAATCACACGATGAGGTAGGAGGTTTCTCTTAAAGTGGTAGCAGAATGTGTGGAAAGAAGATATTAGCCATCTATATATGAGGGTAGAGGTGTGATTTTCGGTTTTCGTTGTAATTAAGATTAGGGAATGACAAATGAGTGATGTAACCATTTATAGTTAAGGATCGGATCCTTAAAGATGTGAGATGGTTGATATAGTAACAAAGGATTGGTGAACAGAGTTACTATGGGGATTTATGGAGTATGTTGACCGTTTGTCGGCGATGACGGAAAACGTATTTTTTTTTTTTTTCGTAAGAAAAGAATAAGTAAATAAATAAATAAAAATGATCAAAGTGATCTAAACTAAATCCTTAGGATTTAGGCTATTATGCATGTGTACTCGATAAATTATTTTAGTATCCGAACAAAACCCAAACTCAAAAGACACTAAGTCACATTAAGTGTAATAATCAAACAATCAATATATTAACGAATAAGACAATGTGTACTTCTATATGTTCCATCTAGATAAAAGGGATCCTTAATGATATAGTAAGGGCCACAAGAAAGACACGTAGATCATATAAAAGCTCACATAAAACAATGATTACATCACATACATATATATTGTACAAAACATGTTAGCATTTAGAATTTAATAACACGTATCATAAATATAAACTTATAGATATTAAACCGGGATTGCTAACTAAAAGCAAAACCATCTAAATAGTTATGCATTCAACAATTAAGCAAGTAATCATTGAGTATCAAAATAGCATGAAGATAATATAATCATATTTCACGAGAACAAGTTAACATTTTGAGATCACAATAATACATATGCGAGGTGCAAATAGTCTAAATCTACTAAAGAGAATCCTAGTTACTACTTGACTAATAAGCAATCCTAATGAAATACAAAGTTCATTAATGTAAACTAACATTAGGCATATTTAGAAAGAGCTATTTAATCAAGATAGAGAATGAATATGAGACTATCACTAGTGGTGCTCAATTGAGGCTAAACACGACCATTTTTATGGGTTATACCACGAACCCAACTTCCTTCTCGAAAGCAATTCAATCGTTAGGTTAAATTGAATTTTTAGTGCAATAGATTCTCAAGTAGTCATTCTCATTTTAGAATAAAGTAGAATTCCTGCATTTTCCTAATGAAGTGTAGCAAAGATGAAATTTGCATTGACTACTAATACTTGGCCTAATATGACTCAACTAATATGTTTCAATTCCGGTTCTCTAAATCCTAATCAATGTGTTTATAATTCCAGGTGTTTTAATGAGAAAGCAAACAATATAATCTGAGTTAAAACATGAATAGAGTCTTTAGATCTTAGGAGATATACTTAAGGTGTTTACAATATGGATATGCTACATTAAATCGTCTAAGAATGCACCATTGTATGTTCTCTTTTTTTTTGAAATAATATATTTAAGGTTATTTACCTCAATAGATAGTGTGAATATTCCATTGTAGAAATTGTGATGTTCTAAAGGTTAGTTACATGTTTGTTAGACCTTAGACAAGTGCAAAATGACAAAAGGAATATATTCAAATTTGATGACCATAGACGGATCTACCTAAATCAAAGACGGATCTCCCTTATGTAGGATCCGTAGGTCGCACTGTTGTCTGAAAACTAACAGAACATGATTTCCTGTTATTTAGGTGATGGTGTTAACTTTTTAGTAATGGGAGAAGCTTATATATATGTTATAAGGGTTCTTGGTTTGAACTTTTGGATTCGACCTCCAGGTTTTGAGCGTAACGTGGAAGTTGTCGTGAATTTTCCAATGGAATTTCAACGATGTCAATCCTACTAAGAGTGTGTTATCTTTTAATGGGCGTGGGGGGGGTCATATTTTTTGACCATTGCTAATAACACAAGCATTATGAACATTTAGACGTAACAAAGCATCGTCAATACAAGTGTGAATTGCAATTCGATGATTATTCTTTTCGTCTTATGATGAATTTTGTAATTTCATTAATAACTAAAAATAGTTAACAGTAGACTCGAATACTATCTATGGTCATTTTATTGATATTTCCATTATCTAGATAAATTCTAATCTCGACTCCATGTTCATATTTTGAACATTTGTAATTGGATATAATAATGAGATTAATTATCATTTGAATAAAAATCATCTTTATATTCGAAGTCCACTTATGATCACTTATAGAAAGAAAGCAAAATAACGGTTTATAGAATATGTTCCATAATTCCTAATCCTAATCTTAGATAATTGAATAGTTCTCGTTTTAAATACTTAGTTAAAAATAATGTTATGTTATTGTGGTAATAGAAGAAAATGTTATAACAAAAAAAAAGTAGGATTTGAGTCTTGATTCGTGCTTTTTTGAATTGTAGTGAGCAAAGTTCACATATAGTGCATTTTCTCGTGATAGGTTTTCGTTGGAAATGACACTTTACCAAATGCATGTGCAAGGTAAATTTACTTGAGTGTCAATCCTACTTAGACATGCATTTTAAACATGTTATTTTAATAATAGAAACACACTATTGGACGATGTAGACTCAATAAACATCATTATCACAAGTGTGTGTTTATGAACCGATGTATATTTTTTCATCTTTGAAAGGGATGACATTATTTTCATATCACCCTATGTGATTTATATATTATATTCGAGATAATATCTTTTGGTTAGGTTTTGTATAATAATACTTGAGCTAGACAATAATGAATCTCGATTTCATATCCAAACTCAAAAACTCGGGCAATTATATCGAAAAATACATCAATCATAATTTGAATAATGAAATCGATAATATATATATTAATAATATATATATAAATTATCCAGATTTTTCTGACCCTCACCAACAACCTTTAAGGGAAAAGAAAAAGAGATTTTCCTAATGATTTTTCTCATTAAAGACTAAGACTAGTCTTAAGTTTGAGATCATTTAAAATAATGAGTTGTTAATTTTGTTCTTTGGGTTGTACAATATTTTTAATTATAGTGAGAAAAACTATCGTTACCATGTACAATATGCCATAGGTTTTGGACTTTTTAAAGAGAGTACAAAAAATATCCCTATAATTTTTAATCATTACGAATCTTTTTCGAAACTATTACATGTTTATATAATATTTTCAAGCTTTTGACTTGAGCGAATATTTTTATTTCAAGTTAATGTTAATGTGAAAATTTCTTCGAAGATAAAACTTCAAAATGAAATTGTTTTCTTACAAAGAAGTTTAATCTTTCAAATTTAGAATTACAAGAAATTCTGAGTTCATTTTAATCAAAATATTTATTAGTTGTGATTGTGAATTAGACTAATGGAAGCACAAACTACGTTTTAAAACACATTTTCCTTTTCTTATATACTAATGTGTTATTATGATCTTTTCTCTTGTTTAGACAACCCATGTTTAAGCAAGATAATACGATGACATATCCTAGAGACTTTCTTGCGACTTTGATAAAATAAAATTGTTTAATATATGGTGGTGACACATTTTATAATGTGAACTAGTAACACGATAATCGTGCAAGGCAATATTTTTCAAAAGATTTGACAAACTTGCTTAGCTCTCAATCCTAAGTGGGTTAACCTAAATTATAGGATTTATAAAATGTTGATATAACATTTGTAAACATAGTGATCTATACCTATATGCAATGCAAAAGCAATTTCTTAACTTAGTGCAAGAGATCTTCCATAAGATCAATTGACGCATATGCATGAACACTAATAAATAACACACATGATGAGATTATGCTAATCAACAAAGAAGCTCAACTACAAATGCAATAAGAATATCAAATATTGATTAACAATATTAAGATGCAAATTAGAACAAATTATCATTTAACATAACACACATAAATACTACACTTCGTTTTGTATGTTACATATAATAATGTATTCATAGCTTGATTTTATGCGTAAATAATTTAGTTTTCTCTCCATTAGTAAGTTTTGAAAAATGCATTTATTTTCCAATGATAAAATACACCAACTTTTAAAAGTAAACCAACTAGAAGTGTCCGACTCGAAAGGAAAGGTTAAAATCAACTTTTTACGCTAAAACAAAATTTTAGTTTTGGACACTCTATGACATTTTGCTTATTTGACTAATTTAAAATTTGAATTAATACTTAAGACCTATTCCATTAGAAAGTACATTCAAAATTCTTCAATTTTGGTTTTTGAATCATCGAAATCCGACGCACGGTTGATTTTCTATGAATTTTAAAGTTTGACAAAAACTAAAAACTATACAGACGGATCTCATGGCTTATTGATGAAGATGACAAGTCTCTTGGCTTGTTATGATAGATCTTCATATATGTAGGTATGTGGTGGGTGATGATGGCAAGATCTCTAAGCTTGCTTGAATGGAGGATCATGTAGAATCATGCTTGCAACAAATGAAAGTTAGAAGCATTATGATCAAGAGTTATTGGGGTTTTAATGATATGATTAATTGTGTTTTTACATTATAAAAACTTGTTTATAATGATCCTAAATGTGTGTAATAGTGTGAAAGAAAGGTTGTGAAAAGCTTGGGTGAAAAACTAAGCAAATGGGTTATATTTCTAGAAAACCCAAAACTTGGCCGTCATGGTGCCACGGATCTAGGGATGGTGGATCCGTCTGCCTTTTAGGTGGATCCTTGGGTCGCACGTTCCAATTTCAAAATTGTTAGAAATCTTTTTAGATCTTTTTAAATCTTTTGCTTAGATCTTAATGTACTTATAAAATCTGATTTGATTATGTTCTAGAAGGAAAATCAATCTTAACATTAAAAAGGAAAGATTTGTAAGATATGAAATATCTTATAAGATTTGTTTCCAAAAGTGGTTAATCTTAATTTGTCTTATTCACTAATGTGATTAGTCATTATTAAGTAAAGGATTACTTAAAAGCATTTGTTTAGTGGTGATCTAAGTAAACTTAAAAAGGTTTATTAAAAATGACTTAATGATAAACATGGGTTTTAATCATTAGGCTAGTTTGTAAAAACATATTAATCATTTTTAATGGTTTGTTAAATGGGTTGATCATAATGCAACTTAACAAACATATTCGTACCTTTTGTTGAAGCATGAGTAGACTCGAGACGTCGAGAGGTGTTGATGAATGTATGCGTTGATGAGTTATGGTCACGCGTAACTTGCACATTTTACGTTATGTATTACAAGTTACTTGTTTATCATTATTAAAACCAAAGGGCTTGTTTAGTTTAAATATCGTAATATTTGCACTAACAAAAAACGTAAATATTATGTAAAATCCGGCGCCTATATATGTGTAATTGTTGCCTTTTATGTGAAAATATATTTTAGGAAAATATTTAGAGAAATAATTTTACTTAAAATTGGTCACGTAAACAAGGTAATAATATATAGCGAAATATTTTACATAATTTTCTAAAATGCTTATTTGTTTTATTTGCATTTTAGATTTGCTATAGATATCTGTTGCTTATTTATCCTGTTATAAATTGTCAACCATGGATTACATGCATGTAACCCATGGTTTATGAAGCTTAAATAT
>BQNB010133841.1:0-15812 GCA_026074375.1 Tanacetum coccineum | reverse complement strand
AAAATGCAAATTACAATTTACAACAAAAAAGAGGAATCATGTATATGTTGAGGTGTGGTCTAGGAGAGGCATGATATAAACAATGATATACTTATCCGGGGATGATAGATAATCTGCTTCTAGAAAAAATATGTGACAAAACAATCTATGCAACTAAAAATATTCAACTCTCTTTGAAACTTTCCTGTGTGCAAAACGTTGCCCTCACTTTGAAACTTTCCCCTTGAACTTCTAGTTTTAGTCATAAAACATCCCGTGTGCAAAACGTGGTCGCTTGTACGGCCTTAAAATTCCTATAGATATTGCAATTTCAACTCTATCCTCGTGGCTATTCACTTCTTAGCATATTCTAATTATTAAGAACATATATATTACACACCCATACATACTTATCTTTAGTTAATCGTGTTCTTGGATACTTTGATGGACAAAGAGCAACAATACAAAAGTGTGTTCGGACACTTGGACAAAAATGGGGACGGGAAGATATCGCCCCCGGAACTCCAAATCTGCATTGGAAATATTGGTGGAGAGTTGTCACTGGAGGATGCCGAGATGGTAGCTGCTTCGATAGATTCGGATGGAGACGGGTTGTTGAGCATGGAGGACTTGGTGAAAGTGGTGGAAGGTGCAAACGAAGAGGAAAAAATTAATGATTTGAAGATGGCTTTTAAGATGTATGAAGAAACGGAAGGGAGTGGACGCATAACTGCGGAAAGCTTGAGAAGGACGCTTAGCAAACTGGGAGAGTCGAAAACAGTTGATGATTGTAAAATAATGATTGCCAAGTTTGATGTTAACGGTGATGGTGTCCTCAATTTCGACGAATTCAGGGAAATGATGGCGTGAGCATCATATCGATATCCATGAGCCCATCGGGTGCATATAATATGTGTATATACATTGTTTTCATTCTTTTGTAACTAAACGTTTTTCATAATTGGTATCAATTATCATTCTTTGTTTGTACGAGCTACTGATTCCTTGTGTGATTTCTCATGTACAATTTTTTATTTTATTTAAAATACAATGTTAATTTTCTAGAGTATTAATTTGTATGAGTTCTTATGATTAAAAGTATATTCATGTATCATACTCTCATATCTACAAATTTGATAAATCTGAGAATTCCTTTGTTAACATGGTTACGAAATAAGAAGGGTAGGGAAAAAGATTTTTTTTTAAAACGGCAAATAGATAATACTCTCCATGTCTCAAAATTATTGTTCTCCGATAAAAAACACACAATTTAAGAAAAGTGCATTTATTATTGCTTTCTCTTTCTTACTTTTTGACAGAATGATAGTTTTACCCTTAGCTATTTAATTAAAGTCTTTTTTAAATTTTGTAATATTAATTTCAAACAAAGGTAATATAGTAAACTTGATCAAACTTTCTTATCTATTTTTATTAGTGGACAATTAAATTGGAACATAAAAAAAAGTAGACAATAAAAATAGAACGGATGGAGTATATAAAAAAAGCAACTGGCAAAGCGCTAGAAACACAAGGGAAAAAGATTATTGAACCCGTAAAATACTACTACCCCCGTCCCACATTAAGTGTCCAGTTTGACTTTTTAAGTCTTTTTTCTTTAACTTTAACTTTAATTTTTTTCTTTTTATGTTATATGATACTTGATGCAAAACATATAAATAGATAAAGTTTTGAATGTATTTTTCATTGGTATAATTTTTATTAGGTATTATATAATACAAACAAAAATATCTACGGTCAAAGTTGATGAAAAAAAACTTCAAAAAGTCAAACTGCACATTTAATATGGGACGGAGAGAGTAAAATATATTTTTCTTTCAAATATTGACAAACCAAGAGAGAGTCTATATAAAGAAAAAGTCATAAAATGCCCTATTGGCCAATTCCAAATGAGATGTTTCCAACAGTCCATTTTCATTGGTCGCAACAAAACACAGTCAATGTTCAAGTCGACGATGCATAATTGCATACCACAGAAAATGTACGTGAAAGTCGGTTGTATATACCACGGATCTAGTATTTTCGAAAAGACGTATCAAACAACTTTGGTGCGAAAGTCATGCGCAAAACTATTACTGTACATTATAAGTACTAATATTGAACCACTAGAATTCAAAGCTAAACCAAATGACACAAAAATATTATTACTATTGTTTTTTTTTTTTGAGAACGGTAATTTTTTTCACAACCTATACCACATATCTCACAATATATTTCACACATGCCTTCAGCGAGGCTTGAACTCATAACCTCTAGGTTAGTGGGGAACTCACTAGGGGTGTTCAAAAAAACCGTGAAACCGACGAACCGAGCCGAACCGCTCAATTCGAAACCGAAAAAACCCGAAACCGAAGAAACCCGAAACCTGTGAAAGAAAACCCTGGAATCCGAAGATAAAAGAAACCATCTTGAAAAAACCGAAACGAAAAACACGCTTATATTGGTGCTGCGACTTATTGGCGGATTGTACTTTTAAGTTTTAAAGGCGGTTTACCCGACCGAAACCATGCATATTTATACATGATTATTTTCTATACTAATATTCAATCTATTGTTACTAGTATTAACCGATTATTGGCAAGTTACTTTTTGGTATAAGAAGTTTTCGCTCGTAAGTAAACTTTGTAATAATTCTATGTGAACAACTCACCTATTAAAACTTTTATAAATATATTCTGGAAAAATTGATTATGTGATCGTACTTCTCATAAACGTTAGAAACTTAGTAGTATGATTTTTTGGGTTTGATTACCTATTCAACTTGTACAAACATTTGTTAATAAGTTTTATATGAATAGATGAACATGCAAGTTATTGTTACGAAATATCTTGTAGGTTTATATCGACTTTTAAAGTCTTCAGTCATTTAATTTTTACATAGAAATTACATTTTATGTCTAGATATGTTATTTTTTAGACGGTTAAAATCTTCTTAATACGTCATAAAACGGATATACGTGAACACGACCGCCAAGTCAAATCTATTTCCACAGGGTAACCGTCTCACTTCGAGGTACCGCATGTCCGTGTTACGCTGACTTTGTACGGTTTCGGCGTACGGATAGTATCTTTAATTACCAGCCACTCCAGTGGCACGGTACACAAACCGGCACATTCTCACTTAGTTTAAATCTTTCCAACTAACCGTGAGCGATCCGCCCTTTGTGGACACCCTGTACATCATCAATCCATAGAATACCTCTTGCGGTGTCCAACTGAGCTTGCCCAGTTGGGTAATGACAACCCCAAAAATTTTTGATACTTATACGAGTAATCATTACCACGAAAGAACCAATGAAACGTACCAATATCTAAAGAAGTAGATCCGAACAACCAATATTCATCAAGACGCCAAATAGAAAAGTTAGATCATCCATACCGGCATGGTACAAACAAGGGATGCTAAAATGAGGGTTATATATCCGAGCGAATAATCGAGCAGACGAACAAACTCAATAATCATAATAATAGCATTTAAATAAAAAGGGGATTCGGGGTATCCGCAAGCGGATAGATAGAAAGGGATACTTACTAACTTCATAACTATCATAATACAAACCGCCAAAATATAACATCTTACACTACCGATAACTAGAAAACAACCGGATTAATGCAATCATGTCACAAGTCTACGTGTGTGTTGCCTTTTTAATTTTGTGGCCACCTATAATTATAATGCTTCCTTTCACAGTATACTTAATTCCAAGATCAAGACTACACCTCTCAATGATAACGCACCTATAAGCACATATACCACATTGCACATCTTAAACCACTCTAATATAACATAGAAAAGGATGATCCATCAAGGAAATACTTAAAAATAAAATCAAAAACGACAGAAAGAAATGACGGTCTCGAAGTGCCCAAAAGACGTAATATCCGAAAGAAATCTTTCATAGCAACGTGTCGAGGTAAAAGACGAAATAAACTTATGCTGGGCCTCGCTTGGGTTTGACTTTGCCTTCGCAAGAGTCACCCGACTCCGCGAGTCCATGCCTACTACGAGCATTCGACAAGCGATCAACTACCCTATCTCCTTTAGTTACATAAGAGGCTCCTTCTTAATTGGCTCCTCTTTTGGATCTCTATAGCGCTTAAGTCCAATTGGGAAAATGGTTCCCCAACAAAACTTCTTACGGATAAGGGAAACATAGCTATAAATAGTAAGGAATTATTATATACTATACTAGTTAATAGTAGACAAAATAGCTAAATAAAAGTTAGACAAAATAAGATAATAAAAGCTATATAATTAAGGGAAAGTATAATAGTTATAATACTAAAGACTTAGGCCCTAAAATGCATCTATATAAAGGTCTCCTAAGTTATAGTCTAGGCTCAACCACCTACTTCTCTATAAACAAAGGCTCTGATACCAATCTGTCATACCTCGCCAAGGCGGAAACACGAGGCGTAACATCATGGATATCATCACAACACAATGGTGTCAACAATAGAGAATCACTACATGCATAACTAATATAAAAGACATGATGTGTCATGACAATACCGAAAACAAAAGAACGGCATCTTGTATTAATGAAAAAAGGGTCTCATCAATACAAAGACAATGACTCACAAACCTAATAAAATCATTCAAGAATCCATGCAACAAAATACAAAACGAAATCAAATGGGAACTTCCAATGCAGCCTAATGGTCTCTCTAGCCACTTTTATTTACTTCAACACCATCATAACGCTCACCTAAAAATGATGCTTAAAACGTCAACACAATGGTTGGTGAGAGTCATAGGTTTTACGACACCAATACAAGATTTAAATCAATTACTGTGATTATATAAAAAAACAAAACATGGCAGGACAAATAAGCTGGCTATTATACATGCTAGCATTCATGCAACTAAGAATCTCAATTGGGACGGAACGTGTCCCCCGATCCAATGCAACAAAAATAGTCATGGAGAGGAATGAAATCCCCAAATCCCAGACTCTTGGTACCGTAGCACACACAGGTTCATACCCACACCAAGTAGGCGAAACCTCTTGCCCACAAAGTAGGCGAAGAACAATGCAACATCATACAACATGCAGCACATAACATATAATAGCTACTTAAATGTCCATGTGTAACTTAAACCATATAATCACAGAATCAAAACATTTTGAAACATATTTTGCATCACTCCCATCCTAAGAAAACATAGTAAAATGGGACTATGAAACTCACCTGGATACTCAAACGCAGCTTCCAAATCTCTACACGCAACATACAATAAAAATAAACACGTTACACGCGATCAGCTAAAAGCTCTAGTCCATGAACACGCATATGGTGGATGTCTAAGGATTAGTTAACCATCATGGTCACCTTGACACATGCCCAACCTTAGACATTACTAACACTTTACCTAGCACTTACAATTAATTCGGAATTACATAATTTTTAGTAATGACCTTCATAAATTATACCAAAAATCACCCATGTTCATTTACGAGTATATTAACTACCTTGGGATTCTCAAGTATTACTTACATGTGTAACTACCTCAAATAAAATCAAACTTCAAAGCTGTCCTAATTCGGATCTGATTGCACACCAAAATATATCACTCTAAATACCATACTTAGACATGCTTTCAGAGGCTAAGTTTTACAAGATTATCCATAGACATATGGAAATTAACTACTGTGGAAGGGCTAAGCTTAATTCCCCTTTTAAGTATAGGTTTTACCCTGACAAACATGACCAAAATCTGACCCGTATTTACTGATCTTACAACGTTTAGTGTAACCAACATTTGAATGACTTTCCGACATTAAAAACTTTCGAGGCCGAACTTTTTGGAAACTAGACTCGCTGAACTTATAAATAAACATAAGATTCATCAAAAATATCGTTACCAATCATGAGATAACATTCATACAAGATGACTCAAAATTCTGCTTAACCCTAAATTCAATTTTATCGCGTTCTAACTCTAACCGAATACATCAATATGATTCTAATTAAATCCTAAACACTTCTAATTAAGATTAACATCATTAATTTATAGATTTTATGAAACCCTAATTTATCCATCACTTTATTGTTACATGAATTAAAAAGAAAATTAAAACAATTACAGTTTTTAAACATACCTTGATCCTTAATTCTTGAAACCTTAAATCACCAAATTGATCTTGAATAAAAAAAATATTTTTTTTCCTCTGCTCTTGGTTCGTCCGGTTTAAAAAAAATAGGGGTGAGGGGATTGTATTTATAGTGCAAAGAAAAATATTTAGATAATTACCAAATATGAATCATAGTTGGACTAAAATTTGTTTTTTTTCCTTTTATCCGGCCGAACTTCACCCTTTTTATTTTATTATTTTTTTTATTTATTATTTACACAAAAACCCTTTAATTTTTTTGTTTTTATAAAAACCTTTATTTATTTAGAAATCCTTCTAAATAAAACTAGTTTTAAATACCTAAAAAATAATTTTACTTCATACTTTATTTTTCCAACTTAATAATACTAAAATTTTACTAACTAAATTTCTAAACCAAATTTTCTATCCTCGCGAATTCCTATTATCTAAATACGTATACATACATATAAATACGTTCACACATAAAATTTTACCATCATTTCATTGTTACTAAAATATGAACATAATGAAATATCCATAACAACCATAATTTCAATCACCACGAGACGATCACGCTCAATGGATTTGTAACCAACTCACATAAGATCACATAAACACGTATTATTAAAACACATAATGAAGATCAAGTCAATACTAACGGTTTGACTAACCTGCTCAAAGCACAATTGTTACAAGAAATGCCCGACTTGAAGGAAAGTGTAAAATACAAGTTTTACGTCAAAACGAAACACAAATTTTTAACCATTATGTAGTATTTTGCATTTTTGACTTACTTAAATTTGGAACAAATACTTGGAAGTATTTTTAAACGAGAGTAGACCCAATTATCTTTAAAATGACGGGTGGCACGACTTCTACGAACTTACGGTTGATTTTATATGAATTTTCAAATTTTATGAAAATCTGCCGAATCAGACAGGTGGCCTCCTGATTGATAAGGGGGCTGGCCAGGAGGTAAGGGGGCCGACCAGGAGCTAAGGGGGCCGCCTAGGGAGATAAGGGGGCTGCCCATCTGATACTCCGATTCGCATTTTTTGTACAAAATTATTTAGTGACTTAACGGAAAGATGTAGAACTTACTGAGCTTGATATTGAACATAATACACTTATTTTAAGCATTATTTTACTTCGAGCTAGTATACTAAGTGTATTTAACAACAAAAGTAATAAAAGTTAAGCAACAAAACACTTCTCAAAACACTTCTCATATATAAAACCATTTGTTTTGAAAATTAGAGCGACGTGGCTCTTGATACCAATTGTGGAAATCGTAAAGGGAGAGGGGGTGAATACATTTCCATTAAAAATATTAAAATGTTTCGTATCAAATTTCTGATCAAGTTAGATGCAATATGAAAAGTGTGTATAAAACATTTATATTTACTAGAGCACAATCACAATATTAACTTATATCTATGACACAATTATCATCCAAACAATATAAGCAACAATTCACACACATATAGATATGATGCAAATATAAATGTAACTTCACTAGTCAACAAGCTCCCTTCTCGGCGGATAAAACCTTACAATGTAGCTTACATTTTTTTCTGACACTAAGCTAGATGTCGAGTTCTAATCTTAGCTAGAACCAATCTACCCCGAGCTTACACCAATTTCCGACACCAAGCCAAATGTCGAGTTCTAATCTTAGCTAGAACCAATCTACCTCGAGCTTACACCAATTTCCGACACTAAGCCAAATGTCAACTTCTAATCTTAGCTAGAACCAATCTACCCCGAGCTTACACCAATTTTCGACACTAAGCCAAATGTCGAGTTCTAATCTTAGCTAGAACTAATCTACCCCGAGCTTAAACCAATTTTCGACACTAAGCCAAATGTCAAGTTCTAATCTTAGCTAGAACCAATCTACCACATGCTTGTATTTTAAGGCCTAAAATACTAACCTAACTATCAACACTTCACTTCACCTAAACACTAACACGATCACCCAGATCTAACTATTACACAAGTTGGAATACATGGACTCGATCTATACATTATGAATGTAACACATGTCACGAATGCACTAACTAAACTACATAACTTTGTATCTTGACGATAACGAGAGTTCTTCTCTTGCACTTGAATGGATGGATGATTGGATCACATTTAAACAAACTTATAACAAGTTAAGTGATCAAAGAAAAAGGTTTAGAAGAAGGGTTTGGATCTAAAAGAGGTAGAAAAATCTGTAGGAACAGTCCACTATTTATAGACAAAGTTTCAGACCAAAAAGCATGGCCGACCCTTTTAGCTCCTAGGCCGTCCCCCTTATCACTAAGGGGATAAGGGGCCACCCATATATTTAAGGGGGCCGCCCACTTTATAGACGCTCCCATTTGTCCTTTTCCGAGGAAGGTTTATGTAAGGTAGATTTTTCCATTTTTAGGGTGAAAATTTGAATTAAAATATTTATTTTGAATTAAAACATTTCTTATATTTACATAAATACTTTGTCTAATTATTTTTGTAAAAACCTTTTGTTACATTTATAAAAATATAAAGTTTAGGACAAAAATTATTTCTTTGATCATCCAACAAATTTAAAGTTTGTTTGTTCATACCTTTAGTGATTTACGTCGGGTGCAAACTTATATTTGTTATTGAAGCATACTTGAGACATCGAGAGATGTTTATGTATGAATGCATTGATGATTTGTGATCACGAGTAACTTAAGCACTTTACGTTATGTGTTATAAGTTACATGTTTGTCATCACCAAAACACAAAGAGAATGTATAGATTAAATATCGTAATATTTTTACCAACAATCCCCCCTTTTGATGATGACAAAATATGTAAACTATAACTCATAGTAAAATGTATAAGTTACTTGTTTACACTTCTTCTCCCCCTTTTGTCGAATTGTGCGTTTCATAAATCGTGTACTCCTTCCATCCACTTCACATTCACTCTCGGACCGCTTGCTCGTTGCCTTCACTTTTCCTAGCGGTCGTGAAGCTATTGGTGTTCGGGTTGCGGGACGTGCTCCCACCTCTTTCGGTGGACTAGTGGTGTACTGTTTGGGGTGTTCGCGGGTGCGTCACCGAGTCCGTGTTACGGGGGTCGGATGGTGTGTGAGGTACACGTGTGATTTGATGGGTGTTGGGGTTGGGGGAAACGGGGGAGGTTGGGGTGTATGGGTGGGGGTAGCGTTGGGGTGGGGGGGTGGTTTGGCGGGGGGGGGGTGGTCGGGCAGTGCCACGTGATGGGGGTTGGCTGGGGGGGGGAGCTAGTTGGTAGTTTAGATTTTGGGGAGCCTTTCGGGGCTTGGTGGGGGCTTTATGTCTATGTCTGAGGCTCGCCATTTGTTACTGTTTTGTACGGGCTTTTTGGGTGGTGGTTGCTACTCACGTAATACCGCATCGTACAACACCGAATCCCGATTGGGCCGCTCCCCTTTGTAAGATAAGCCTGCAATGAAATGAGAGATTAGAAGGGGTTAATCAGTCGAGTTAAGACATTAGCAAAATTTAATCTCCAGGTGGTCATAAGGGGGAGTAATATGCGCAGGCATCTTTACAGTGTGCTCCAGCGTGACGCGGGTGGCTTGACCCCGTGGGTTGTGTGGTAGTGGTCATTTTAGGGCGAGCACTTGCGCACTTGCGATTTTGGTTATTACGCGAAGTACTTGCTGTTGTTATGCCCTTTGGACAGCGCTATCTCTTTTACCTTTTCTTACATCCCACACTCGAACAAATCACTAGCCAACCTCTCCCTCTTACCGATCACATGGAGATTGAACCCTTCTTTCCCCAACTAATCTCACTAGGAGAAATGGTAGACTTAGCGCTCTACCGGAACCTTTCATGACCCGAGATCAAATCGTTGAAGAGCTTGGCCAACTTCAAGATTTGTCCAATGACATAGAAACCGCCCTCCAAAATACACAAAATGTGCAAAATGGATTTGGAAGTCACACCACCACCACTACCTCTCAAGTACTACCTCCTTCATCATCTCACCCTCCTACCACCTTCTTAAACTCCTAAACACCTTATATACCACCTTTTCGACCACATCTTCCACCACCACAAACCTTCATACCTCTTGATCAATCCCTATGGATTGACCAACCGTTATCCATCCCATCTTCTCAAGAACATGCTTATGCCCATTGCCAATGTACTCAATCCCTTATCCACGAGGTTCAGGATGAAATATGTTTCATGTTTCATCACATTCTTGAACATCTCACTAACCTTACGAATCAAAAACCATGAGATGGTATTTGCAAGCATTAAAGACCATGGTAGTTTGATAGGGTAGCTAGTTATTTCCATACTAAAAACTAGGTCATGATTTTAATTTTCCATGTTCGAAATTATTATCAATTACGAACAACGTTTGTTTTACTTCATGGATAAAGGTTCACTAATGTAATGTTATGTTATGCTCCTACCATTTATTTATTCTCATACTATTTATGATTGTGAAAATTTATGATCTCTTTCAAGTATGTTTAAATCATTAGTTTCCCGCATTAAAAATAAGAAAAAGTTGTTTGCATGCTCAGCCACCCGGTTCCTTTCTGCAAAGGAGGCTGATATCATTTTGCAAATGTACCGTCTGAACCGGGTGCACAGGATTTTCGTATTTACTTCCTTTATCTTGCAAATTATGATTAACTTATCTTTTAGGGATTCCCCAAACCAGAGGGAGCTTATAATCATGTTTAGTATCATCTCACTAACATTTTCTTTGTAGCATTTAAAATCTATTTGGGTTCTTTGACGCCTTTACTAAGAGGGAGCTTTCGTCAAGGGATAGCATAGCATTTGATTCAAATTCGAATCACCATTTTTGATCTTATGATTACGTTTGACCTAATTCACTTTGGTTCATTTCATATTTACTTTTTCTTGTTATACATTGCATATATTAGTTAGTTTTTATTCAACGCTCTTTTTGTTTCGATAAAAAGGAGGAGAATGAAGTAAAAATTCTAATTTAAAACTTATAAATTTTACTCTTTACTTCCAATAAAATTATGTTTTGTCATTAAAAAAAGTAGATTTTAATACATATAAACCGTAAAAACGTTTATTTATATATTACGACCTATCCATGTTTTGTCAATGACGATCATAAATTCATCGGAAGTAGAGTTATAATTTATAAGGTTTTAAACCAATAGTTTTCTAACTCATCATCCATCATATATCAAACATAATATTCATCATTCATCAATCATACATCATTCTTTTTATTAACTAAGTTATTTTCTTTCAAAATCAAATCATACAAATAACTACACATTTTATTTTAAATGTATCAATTACATATTTTAACAAACATAATTAACTTGGACTTCTTATTTTCAAGCATTCCAAACAAAGTCAATTATACACTTTTATTCATAACAAAACAACAAAAATATACTTACATCTTTTATTAATATTTTTAAACAACTTTTGTTACTTATATACTTTTAAAGTATACAAAAGAAAACCAAAGAAAAATATATTTACAAATTGTTATTTACCTCATGCATGACATCACTTAAAATCTTGGAAAGATCTTAAAAGATTACAAAAGATTTTTAAGGAAAAAAAATCGTTTTTACACTGTCAGTCACCCGATACCCTAGATTTACACTAGCTGGTACCCTTCATGGAAGGTACCGCCAGAACCGGTGAACAGTAGACTATTTTTACCTATAAATAGCAAGCCATTTCTCTTGTTTTATGCATCCATTTTCACATACATTCTCTCTTGCGTTTTATAATCCTTGATCTCAGATCAAGATCTCATTCATATTTCATCTTTGGTGATTTTCTTAATAGGAGAAGATGTAACCAAGTTATGCATACGAGATGAAGCATCAAGTTCACTTGTTGCAAGCATCCCTCATCACTTCAAGATCTACCTACTGATTCTTAATCATCATTCATTCATTGTAAACATAAAAAACATTTTTACTAAAAGTAGATTGTATAGGGTTGGTTCTACCGGTGTTAGGACTCGATATTTAGCTTTGTATCGGATATAGTGTAAGCGATGTAGGGTTGGTTCTACTGGTGTTAGGACTCGGTAATTAGCTTTGTACTAGATAAAGTGTAAGCGACGTAGGTTTGGTTCTATCGGTAACAAGACTCGGTATTTAGCTTAGTACCAGGTAAAGTGTAAGGAACGTTGTGAGGCTTCTCCGCCAAAATAAGGAGCTTGTGGATGTAGTGTTTGCAAATTTTTGAGTTGGATACCCGAGGAGTAGAGTAGGGAAAGGAAGGAGTCCTTGTAACCGAACCACTATAAATAATTGTGTCATGGCTATATCCTTTACTTTCGTTTATCGCACTAGCGCAAGCGAATAAGGTAAAATCCAACAGACTTGTCTGAGGCTTCTCCGCGCAAAATTCGCGATAAGATGCTTCTGTCTGCCGTGTTTGCAATCTCTTCTGCTGTCGATGATACTACACCACGAGGAGTAGAGTCAGAGGAAAGGGAAGCGTCACTTGTCACCTGAACCACTAGTAAACAATTGTGTGTCATACAGCTATACTGCCTTCTGCACTTTTCGCGTTTACACGCACTATGAGGCTTTTGTGAATTCAGTAGTTTAATTTACTCTATGACTACTACGGGCTACGAGGACATGCTCATTTACCCTCTTCTCTCGGCGTCGTAATATATTCTACACTATACGTGACACAACATATATATTATAGAGCGAAAATACAAAAATTCTAATATTAAAACCTAATCCAATGGAATAAACCCCTCCTTTTAGTTTTCCACCATAACTATAATCATAACTAGTGATGATAGCATTTTCAGATAGAGTTGCAAGTTACTCAATAAACCTTTTAATAGCGTGTATCTTCATCACAGTTGCCATAGGCCTTATATCTATAAAAAGTTTCATACTCTTCAAAACAGGCTAAACATAGCACGTATAGAACCTATCACCTTCATCGACGATCTCGCCAGAACACACAAAACATACTAACTCAACAACCGATATAAAAATATCTGAAGATTGATTATCCAGAAAGCAATACAACAAGAGATCGGTTTAACCAACTATACAACGCAAACTACAGAAGGAGGTCTCATGTGTAACGGTAAATGCGAGCCGCGAGTGCCAAAAGCCTCGCAATACTTGTCACATTTCTAACAGCACACACTGGCCTCCTATAAACTATCATGTGTGTATCGCTACATATAGAGAAGCAAAACTTTCGTTTCTTCTGCACTCGATCCTTTTAGTCTTTGTTTGGGTCCCCTCATAGGTTCTTACTATAAAGTCTGATATTTACAAGCCACATCTCGAGGGAACTTTCACTAACATGCACAGGCGTCAGCGTTTCTTTAGGAGTATCTATTTTGTTTTTTTCACTTTGGATATGTCAACCACATAGAATCATGAACATCCCGACACATGCTAAAAGCAAACTCATTCATCATATGACATAGTCAAACTGTGACTCCGTGGTCTTGCAGAAGACTTAAGGGGTTGTATGATCTGTGTACGTTACAGTATTTCTTAATCATTGATCAAAACAGCCCTATCTTAGTAAACATTGCCGTAACAGCATGGTATTGCCTTCAACACCAACAACTACATCAACCTACTTTACCTTTAAAAACACGGAGCACAAAATAACCCAAAAACGGACTTAAAAATGCCAAAATTGGCTATGCTTGTTTTGCTAAGTTAAATGAGTGTCCATTGCACACAAGATCAGAACTAACAAAGGACGAAAACAACACAAAGCCAAAACGCACACAACAACCGGACCTCGGAATGGAAAAGACTGTGAAAGACAAAGCCGAAATCGAAGCTGAAAAGTCAACCAAGTTCAAAAAGCAACAACAAAGTCAACTGCGCCAAGGTCAAAGTTCAACCTCCTAGTGCATCTTCCCCGAAGATCTCACAAAGTCAACAGAAATACTACAGTAACGGTCGACATTCTCGACTCTCTTTAGAGTACAAATCCCTCAAACATACTATCGAACACATCTGCACAAAGAGGAAAAAAGAAGAGAAGGGCCATATAGCCAATGAGCAAGAGTAACTTCTCTGTTGTTCGTGGGGAAGTGGCTCTAAACCGCCACAACCTTCACCCCATCCTTGCTGCACTATCCACCACAGAGATCAGGAGACGAGGGTGCAACTAGTTTATATAACACCCATAGGCGTGGACTTAATCATCTCTGCCAAAGTTACCCCAAAACAGTAAACAAAAACACCAAGAGCACGAATCGGTACTAGGATCATCTAAAGTAGAAGTCATACACGTTTTACGGCGAGGACCCTCAACCTATGCCAACGGAGTTTCACAAAGATTGGTATAGAGAGGCCTGTTATAAAACCCAAATCAGCGTTTTCCCGCTTCTGTTTCCCTCCTCACCACTCAATGAGTTTTCTTATAAATAGAGAGCCACGTTTACACACATGACCTCTATTTGATTGCCTTCCACACCCCATCCATGGCAGTATTACATACAACACACCTTCTGCCCACACCGCATCCACTAACTCTTCCTACAGCTGTATAGATGCAATTTGGCAATCCCACACCTCCCAAGGACTTTTATTTCGCGCGACCCAAGAGACCACAAAGACAGATTGAAGGCCAGGTGGTTATATTGATTATATTGTATACCCACACCAAATATCAATCACATACTCTGACTCACAACTACATCGCTAATAACATCAAACACAAGAGTGTTGAAACACAGACATTCGAACTCTATCCCCTCACACAACAAACACAACCCTTTTGTGTGTCTACAAACAAGCACAACAGCAAGAGAGAAAAGAGCAAGACTCTAGTCGAATTTTTCCTATTTAAAGCTTTGTAAAGCCATTGTGGCCAATAGTTAGTTTTTAAGTAGTTTTTCTTAGTGTAGTTTTAAAGTAATTCTCAGTGTTTTTTTTAAAGTTAAAAGCTTTTTATGTATTTGTACTTTGATTTTAATGAAATTTAGCTAAATTTGCTCAACTTGTGATCTTAAGTGTTAAAGGCTTTTAAAACCTTTTAAACTTTCACTTAAGCTACCATATAATCTGTCTTGTAAAACATTTTCACCAAATTTTCAGGGAAAACTTACAAGAAAAGGGTGAGATACTGTTGCATTCAAAGCTTGGATGAATAAGCTAACATGGAAGGCTTATTGGGTTTTTCAGCTTAGTTTTGGCTTATTTATAAGCCAAGGGTAGGGTTTAGAGCTTATTTAGGTCTTCATTAAATCCTTTTTGTAAAAAGGATCAAAGGTACTTTATTCTCAACTTTGCTTATTTACTGTAGCAATAAGCTAATTTAGCTTATTTCCTTAGCTTAATGTGCTTATTAGTGATAAATTATGTCTAAGAATGTTTAGAATGTTTTTCATTTCATATATATGCTAGTTTAGTTAAAACTGTCAAAGTTAGTGTAAAGGGCTAGGAGAGAAACTAGCTTATTTTTACACTTAAGCTATAAGTTTTAGTTTTAAAGTAGCTTAATTAGGTGAAAAATAGTGTGAGTAGATAAAAAGTTTTAGCTGGTTTAGTTTTTTAAACAGTTTTTAAGTACAACAAAGTTGGGACAGTTAAAGTAAAGGGGTGTTTGGGATAACTTATAAAACGGGTCAAAATGGTTGTGGTATGGGTTATGGTCATTGAAATAGGTTTAGTTTAGATTAATAAGCTCATTTAAGCTGTTTGTAAAAGTCTTTTAGTTTCAAAATTGTTTTTCA
>BQNB010133840.1:0-18403 GCA_026074375.1 Tanacetum coccineum | reverse complement strand
TTAGAGGTCGTTCTCTTGTATCTAGCGCTGTGTATTATGAAGTAGCACCCCAAAGTGGTATTCCGCTGCGTTGTTGTATGATTTTTGGGGGTGTTACATTAGTTGTTCTTAATTATCTATTTCTGACGGTTTATAATTATAAGTACTACAGTCATCACTTTTATCTTCGTTTTCATATAAAGGTTTAGGTATAGAATTATTAAAATCGACGCCTCTCATTTTCATAGATTGAGCTCTTTTTAAATATATCTTATCTTCTTCGTTTATAAAGTTTGAAGGTATGTATGTTGAATGTCTAGATGATTCACCTATCTTGTTTCCAAAAGATATTTCTATATTTTCATTCGTATGTTTTAAAATGTTAGTTACATCTTTATTTAGTTTTAAAGGTTTTGGTTTGACCATTTCTTCTAGATTCCATGTTTGATTTCTTGTTATTTCATCCTATTTTAATCTTTTGGGAGTACATATCTGTGAGTTTTCTATATTAGCTTCAAAAATAACAGTTTCATTTTTAGTGACATCTATTCTAGCACGAGGGTCTACTAGTAGTCATTGTTTTATAATATACTCTATATAAGAAAAGTTCATTTGGATATCAGTTTCTCCTCACATACCAAAGGACAAATCTTCACCATCAATTTGGGTTTGATATAATGGTGAGAATTAATCTAAAATTTAAGTTGATTAACCTTATGTTCTCTCAACTATATAAAGCCTTTTTTTTCTACGCCTATTTTTTTCACACACTTAAGTGTGTGTTTTCCCCTGACCTGCTCCCTCCTAAAATAACAAGTGTTCTTACCAATCATTACTTCACGATCATCATCATCATCTAACATATGAAATTCACAATTGCTGCTACCAGATTATTATATTTTCAATTTTTTGAGTCGTCTTCCTCAATCTACCATATTATGAAATGTTGAAATTAGAGGATTATTGAAGCAGGTTATATGTTTTACTTCATCAAAGGTAACTTTGAATGTCATACGCTTATGTGTTCTGTATTTCATGCTGATTCAAGCCCTAATTTTCATATATTGTAATTTTTTTAAACTATTTAGTCTTGTTTATGTGTCATTCATGTAATTTAGCTATGAAATTGGCTGGAATAAGTGAACATGTGTTTCCTAGTAGGTGTTTGGTGAAGCGCACAATAAGCGTTTGATGAAATGCCATAAAGAAAACATATAAAAAATATGAGAAGAAAAGTTAATGAACTTAACCATAAGTTGTATGGTATTAATATCGGATACTTGCTGAAGTGTTTGGATACTTGCTGATGTGTTTGGATCAAGAGTAGGAAGGAACATAAATAATCTAATTAGCGAGTCTTTATGTTACTGAAAGCAACAAGGAACTAGTGGGCCAACTTACTTCAGCATATTACTTTCTTGCTTCCATATAAGCTCACTATTAGGCGACATGCTAACTTTAGTAATGATTAAGGGAGATATAAACTACCGAAATATATCAGCGACCACTAGTTGTACATGGATAAGTGAAAAATATGTTAGTTTTTGCACCATGATATGGACATCTTCAATTATCACATGACTAGTGAGTTGGCTAGCATTATATTTGGAGATTTAGATATCTTCTTATTGTATTAAATGACTCTTTTACGTGTGTATGAACTGTGATTGTGGTTGTTTGCCGAGTATTACGTTTCTTGGAACTTTAGTTTGGCACATTGGATTAGCAGGTATAAAGAGAGGAAATGGGACACTAGAAGGATGCTTAGCTCAGGTGGCATGCCATCATCACATTCTTCAAGCAGCTCTTGCTGTGTGTATCCGTTTACAAAAGGGCATTGGTTCACCGTCGTTTTCCATTGCAGTGGTTTTGGCATGTGTGGTACTACTCATAATACCCAATTTTTATTAACTAGTTATTAAATGTATCTTACAAATATGCAGAATTACAAGAGAAAACACAAGAGATTTAGAAAATATTTAAACTATTCTAGTGGCCCAATTTCACATTGACAGTTTAATTTTATAGTGGCCAAATTAGTGTGACTAGTTTACCGATTTCAAGCTAGTATGATCGAGTAATCGAGTCTATTGACTTTTTTTTCTAATTTGACTTTATGTGTATTTGTTATGTCCTTTTCATAGTTTATGACAAATTAATCTAGTATTTTAAGGTAAAGATGAGTCCATGTGGATCAACTTATTAATTGTCTGTTTGTTTTTTTCGTGTTGTTTATTTAAGGAGAAAAGAAGTGTTTGAATTCTGATCTATGGCATGCTTGTGCTGGACCTCTTGTTTCGCTACCGACATTAGGCTCTCGTGTTATTTATTTCCCTCAGGGTCATAGTGAGCAGGTGCTTAATTAGTCTTGATTTGTGAATATTTGTTTAATGAAGTTTTGAGTGGTATTTAGTCCGACTTGGTAATGTGAACTAGGTTGCTGCCACGACAAATAAAGAAATTGATGGTCATATACCGAATTATTAGCCTGCCTCCATAATTGATCTTCCAACATCACAATGTCACAATGCATGTAAGTTGATGTCATTAGTTTTATACGGTTAAAAGTTGAAAGAAAAACTGATTATTGTTTTAATTTCAGGCAGATGTTGAAACGGATGAAGTGTATGCTCAAATGACATTGCAGCCATTGATTGAGGTATAATCGTTGGCCAAAGTTACAATGTGGTCCTATATAAGTGTTGATTTACAAGATTGTTTATGTGTCACGTATTGTCAGCAAGAGCAGAAGGATACGTTTCTTCCTGCTGAGTTGGGTGTACCAAGTAGACAGCCAACAAATTACTTCTGCAAGACATTAACAGCTAGTGACACAAGTACTCATGGTGGGTTCTCGGTTCCTTGGCGTGCCGCTGAGAAATTTTTTCCTCCCCTGGAATGCTGCTTGCCCTACATATGACATACTATGATATTTTGATAATATGACTTGTATCGTTTAAGCTGTCTTTGGTTCTTTTTTAATCTTTTGTTCTTTTTTATGCAATTTATTAATAAATGTGGTATCATTGTGTTTTTTTGCATTATATATAATTTACAAGTATTTTTTTATAAAATTGTCGCCTCGGGTACGTGATGTGCATGCTTTTGCCTTGGCTTTTTGACCCTTATTGCGTCGAAGCGCATCACGCTTTTTAAACTCATCGATTACTCGGGCTCGGGTCAACCCGAATATGTGTAAAAAGTAAAAAATTCCTTTTTTTAGTCTATAAAAAGCAATATATATATATATATATATATATATATATATATATATATATATATATTAAAAGAATAAATAAAAAATCCCTATTCGGGTCAATCGGGTCGACCCGAACCAGAGTTAGCCAAAAAAAATTCAACCCGATACCTGGCCCTATTTAGTATTCGTGGTACTCGGGTTAATCCGAATAAAATTTTGGACCCGACTAACCCGACCCGAATATGCATAAAAATTTCAACGCGCGGCCGCTATCACCCTCGTTATATGACATGTCTAATATCACTTGTATTATATGACATGTCTAATATCACTTGTGATATTTCATAAACATGGTCAATGTCTAATAGCACTTGTGATATTTCAGAAACAAACAAGTATGATTTTTAACCTTTAGTATCACCTGTAATATTTCATTGCTTTGTATATATATATTTTAAATTATCACCTATGTATTTTCTAATATTTTTACTCTTTTCAGGTGCTCGATGATTTTTGTGTCTTTCACCGCAATATACAAGCACAAGAAATGTTTTACCGTCAGTTAAGGGTTGCTTAAGAATGAAACTTTGCTCAAAAGTTGTGTTCTTTTTGGAATTTTTAGTATGTAATGAATCTTATCTCTCTTGTGATACTATATTCTTAATAGGAATAAAAAGATTAAACCTTTTTAGGTGAATTCTTATTTTGTTCAAAAGCAATGCTAAATAAAAGCAACATTCGTTTGATTTTGAGAATACGTCAAAATTTTATTTTCATAGTTTGTTTCCTTTTTATTTATTTTAGTATTTGTAAGTGACACTTGTTTATCACTTGTGATATAACATTGTATCATGTTGAAAAGTATTTAAATGGTTTGTCTTAGTCATTTTAGAGTAATATCTCAGGTGATAAAATAATAAAATGTGAAATTAGTCATATATAACTAGACATGAATGATGTCTACTAGTACTTATGCTAGTGCTTTATCACCTGTGATATTACTCATATGCAAAATACGAGTGTTATATTCTAGTGTTGTATCACATGTGATAATACTTATATATAGAATACCAGAATTAGTGTCACGTTATATTGCTTTATCTCATTAGATATTACTTTTAAGTGACTAGGAACTACAATTTAAATACGCTTCCTCTTTCTTACAGTGTTATATCACAAGAGATAAATATAGGTCACTTACAAACACTAAAATGAATAAAAAAGAAGCAAACTAGTTACACAATACTTGATTATCACAAGTGATAATTTATTAAAATGAACCTCGCATTTAAGTAGACATCATTCATGTTTGGTTTTTTACTAAAATGAACCTCGCATCTAAGTAGACATCATCCAAATTGAATAGCAAACTATAAAAATAGAAACTTGACGTATTCTCAAAATCAAACAAGTGTTGAATTAAATTAGCATTGCTTTTAAGCAAAATAAGAATTCGCCTAAAGAGGCTTAACCCTTTTATTTTTACTAAAAGTATAATATAACAAATAACAAGTGATAGATAACATTGTTACATGTTAAAAGTTCCAAAAGGAACACGAAACTTTTAATCAAAGTTTTATTCTTAAGTAAACTTGAACCGAAAGTAAAAAAAATTATGTCCTTGTTTTTCGCAATGGAAGGGACAAAATCATCTTTTACCTGAAAATATAAGAAAACACATAAATGATAATATATAAAAAAATATATAAAATAATAAAATATCTTTTTAGCTCCTTGCTAGACTTTTTTTTCAATATATTATCAGTCATTCAAAAAAAAGATAGTATAGGTTAGAAAGCGTTATTGTTAGTTTATGAAATATCACAAGTGTTATTAGACATTAACGTTTATAAAATATCACAAGTGATATTAGACATGTTATATAATAAGTAAAGCTTAACTAATAAACATTGTAAACTATGAACTTAAAATATCACAACTAATACAACTTTAATATGAAGCAATCACATAAAAAAACTTTGATTTTACAAAATCAAATATTTGGGTCTTAAGAAACTTGGCATGAAATATGAAAATTGCATATAAGTTAACTCATCCATAGAGCTGTAACACCACTCATAAACTTTACAATAAATAAAATGTTGGATGACTTGTGACTGAAACTAACAACTAGTATTACAGATCCTTGAAATTAAACAAGTCACCTCCTAATCAATAACATAGTTAGGTGCCACGGCAAGAATCATGTTGTTTCGAGAAGTCCGCTTGCCAATCCATCAGCATTCCCATCTGTTGGGGCTTCCTCTTCGTCTACCATGATTAGATGCTCCTCCCTTCTTACCAAAATCTGCAATTTATGCTCGAATTGCAACAAAAAAAGGTTATTTAATTATTAACATATTAAAGATAAAAATGAAACCACAAAGTTATACGCTTTAATAGTCATTTTGGATAATTTTCAACCCATTCAAACTATTTGACCCATTATATATTTGCTACATTCTAAATTTGCAAATTATTACATCTATGATAGCTGATCTTAGTGACTTCAGCCTTTGCCTCTTCCATGGAATTGTAGTTGTTATTTTTATTCTGTTTCCCAATTGCTTACTAGACCGGTAGGAGTTACAATTATTCCCTTCTTAACCATTGGATTTCCATCAAAACCCTGACGAAGAAGAGTATACAACAATGTGATTGACTGCAAAGTTTTCCCCAGCCTATGTGCCTATGTAAAAAGACACAAGAATGCAAGAAAATTCAGAATGGTAGTACACACGAAACAGACAGTGAACTTCAACTCACGATTACGAGAGATGCCAATAATACTTATCCATGCCAGCAGGCAAAATACAACCATTAATATCAGCG
This sequence comes from Tanacetum coccineum, assembly GCA_026074375.1. Classification (NCBI taxonomy): domain Eukaryota; kingdom Viridiplantae; phylum Streptophyta; class Magnoliopsida; order Asterales; family Asteraceae; genus Tanacetum; species Tanacetum coccineum. The sequence goes on along the minus strand of BQNB010133840.1, from coordinate 12,393 downwards.
CTGCATAAGCCTGAAACACATTCAAACATAAACTAGACTCCTTCCCTGAAATATAAATGAACTATAGGTTTTAAGTCAGCGGTCAAGACACAAACTGCAGAATAACATGCAGGATGATGATCTCTAATATATCTACTAACATGCATTGCTGGAAACTAAAATTCTAATTAGACTTCAGAATAAGCGTAAAATTTGAAAATGGTCAAATAGACAAATATATTGCATAATCTAAACTTTCTTGTTTTGGCAATTGAGAAACTCTGAGATTCATTTCCACGAACACCAGAAGCACCTTGAACCATATAAGCGCTGGAGTGTTGCCATTCCAATATTGGATCATTGATAAGTGTAAAATACACATATCCGTTTGTACCTAAAAATAACCCAATTAAACCCAAAACAGACCAAAAATGGCAAAAATATGCTTGTATTTGTGTTTTGTATGTGCAGGTACGGATAAGTTAAAAATCATAAGAAAACAGTCAAAATCGAGCAAGCACGAACACGAGAATCAGAAGAGTACAATGCCGAAGCCAGAAAAGTCAAGCCTCAGTCAAAGATGGTCAAACTAAGTCAAACACAAAAGGACAAATCCTAAAAATGTTTCACTTTGGTCCCTCAACTCTCATAAAAGTCCAAAAATGTCCCCTCCCCTAAATGGGCCCAATAACCCCATACCCGGATTCATAAGCCCAAGACATTAGCCCAATTCCCTTTTATAACAACCAAAAGGACTGGTTTTGCAATTTTTGAAAATTGTTTAAAACTAGAAAAAAGGAAAAGAAAGACAAGGGCCAAATGTGCAAACTCCTAAACCTATAACAGTTTTTAACTGTCAAAAAAAGGGCGCGAACCCTTTTACTGTTCACCCATCGTCCCCCTTTCACCCCTATAGTAAAACAAAGGGCAAATAAGAATTAAAGGGTGCGTTAGTCAATTCAAGGAAGCTCAAGTACAATGGCAGGGTCAAAGAGGTCAAATCAAGAGTCTCACTAGCTCACTCTCAATCAAAGGCCACATGGACATAGCAAAGAAACACAAGGAAGGTGGGATTTTGTGCTAAATCACTCAGAGAACTAGCACAATGTCACATCAAAGGAATGCCACGATAGCAATCCTTAATTGTGCACAATTTGATCCAACGTCCCACAACATAGATCAAATGATTGAAGGAAATGGAAGGCAGAGATTGAATGAAAGGGAAATAAGCTTAAGAGGCTAGAAGGATCTAAGGCAGGCTATAAATAGGCATCACTTCTCACACACACACTATCTAGGTTTTTAGGTATTTTTAGTCATATGTTTCAATATCGGATCATCTAATGTAATTTCTTTTTAAGTAATGTAACCCAGTAACGTTTTATTCATGAAATTCATGTTTAAGAGGTCCCTTTCATAAGCTCTCTTTTCTTGTTATTCAAAAGCTCCCTTAATAAGCCAAATTGTCTCAATAAGCTATTAAGCTCATTTTAAGCTCTTTCAGTCTATAAGCTGAAATAGAGCTTATTGAATTCAGTATTAATCTTACCTAAACCTTAAATCAGTTTAATCTATCATGGATCTTATTGGATTAGAGCTTTTGGAAGGGGATCTTAACTTGGAAGAGATCCCAAGGACTTTACCCTAGCTTATCTAATAAGCTAGGGAGCTTGAAGCTGCCCTATTTGGGAACTTTTTGTTTAGCTAAAGGATCAAGTAAGTTTCCCTTTTCATCTTTTCTAATTTCAGTTTAAATTAGTTATAGCTTATTTGCTTATCATTACTTATTTGCTTAATATCTTACTTGTTAGTGCTTATTTGTGTTTAGTATAGTTTAATAATCTTAGTTGTTCATCTGTTTTAGCTTTTGATAGTTTAGATCTTTAATTTTCATATAATTGTCATAAAAACCTCTAAAAAAACCAAAAATATAGTAAAATAGCTTAAGTCTTAGATAATTGCTTATTAGTTGTTAAGTCATGCTTATTAAAGTAGTTTTAATCTGTTAATTGTCTGGTATTAAGCATTTGTTCATTAGATTTCACCTTAAAAGCTTTTCTCAAAACTGACATAGTCTTAAAGGGGTGTTTGGTTTAAGCTTCTTTGACCATCTAAAGTCAAAAGTTTTGTGCAAAACCTTTTGGGACAGCTTTGATTTCAGTTAAAAACATTAGGAGTTGAGATTTTAGAAGTTAGATTTAAGAAATTAAAAAGTTATGTCTTATATTTAGTGTTTCTGCACCAGGGTAAATTTCCTTTGAATTTCACTTGTGCAATTTTTGATCTAAGCTCTCCAAGGCTTAGATCTTGTTTGAACTTTGTTCATACACTCTAATTGAGAGTGTCAAAGTGCAGGATTTCCCTTAGGAAACCTGCACTCTTGGTTTGCTCTTGTGCAAAGTGAAGCAGTACTAACTTTAAGTTAGTACTGCTGTCACTATTAGCTTAGTTTTTAGTTAAGTAAAAGTAAGTTTTAGGTACTTAGATTCAAGTAGGAGTTAGATTAGTAATAGCTTAGTATAGAATAAATCTTAGTTTACATTTTCTAGCTTATTTCATAGCTTAATCTGTTCTTATAAGTTCACTGCGTCAGCAGTACTAAGTCAATTAGTACTGCTGATTTTTAAGCTTCAATTTAGGAAAGAATATTTAGGAGTTAGAAGCTAAAATTTAGTTATATTATAGTTTTCTAATAGCTCTAGTTAGGTCTTAGCTTAAGTTTCAATTCCAGCTTATCTTGCTTAGTTTAATTTGCTTTTAAAAAGTAGCCATAAAACTGAAAACAACAAAAAAACAGTAGGAATAGAATTAGTTTCTTAATTTTGAAATTTTAGAGTTGAAGAATCTGATTTTCTTTCTTAATTTCATTTCTTAGTAGTTGATTGATAAGTAGGCAAAGATTTAGCTTCTGAATCAGCTTTTTGAGCTTAATTGCTTAAGTTTTTTTTTAGTTAAAATAGCTTATTTCTAAGTTTGCTTGTTCCTCATCATTTTCAGTAGCTTAAAAGTAGTTAAAGCTCTCATTTCTTTTCATTCATAGATTAAGCATGTCATAAGCTTTCTAAATCACTTTTCCTTTTTCAAAATGAGCTTAATTTGAGCTTTTTGCAAGTCAAAAAGCACAAGTGAGCTTAACTCACTTGTTTCTGTAATCAGCTTATAGATAAGCTCTTATTGAGTTTATCTGTGAGTTTCAGCCCATAAAGCTTTTATTAACTTTGCTCCCACCAGCTTCCTTTACAACTTTGCTCTTTTGAGTTTTTGGTAATAAGCACTTTTTAAATTTGAGCTTATTATAGGGCTTTGAGTTAAGTCGGGTTAGGTCGGGACTAGTTTTGTAATTTTTAGTTTTTAATTGTTTCTCAGTTAGTTCTTCGTCAGTTAGTATCTTTGCTCCGTTAGTCCCTCTAGTATTTGCATAATTAGTCCTTAGTTAAATCATTTGTTAAATTTTAGTTAAATTTATTATTTTAATTAGTAATTAGGGTTTATCTTTTAATTAGTTTAATTAAGGTTTAAATAAAAAGTAAAAATTAGGGCTTTTATTTTTATAAGATTTCTGCAAACTTTCTTTATTTAGTATAATTTTTATAAAAAATTTAGGATTCTATTTTTTTTAATAAATTTATTATTTTTGAAAGTTTTAATTAGTTTAAATTGTAGAAAATCATATCTTTTAATCCAAGAAAAAAAAATGTTTTTCTAAAATTTTATTTTGTCCTATCTTAGGTTTAGAAATTTAGTTTACATTTTTAGGGTTTAATTTTAGTCTAATTGCTTTTTAGTCGCGTTTTATTTGTTTTCCGTATTTGATTAATTATCCATTTTAATTGTTTTTTTTATTTAGTAGTCATAGCTTTCCAAATCAAATATCTTTGCTTCATTCAAATCAGGATCCGAACCTAAACGTGGTTTCAATTTCACTAGTCGTTGGGGAAACGACCCGGGTGATCTTACTTACCCGGTTAAATATACGTATTCTATATTATATTATATATTTTTGAGAGTGAATTTTATCAAGGGTAACTTGGTAATTTTCTTAATTTCTCTTTTAAAAGTATATTATTTTATATATATTTTACGTGTTAAAATACTACATCAATCATCTTAGCCGAAGATTGTTCACACAGAGCTTACACCCTTAATCTTCATTCAGTTGTAAGTAATATCCTTGATCTGATACTCTTCTAAGTAACATCCTTGGTCATTGTCAGTTTATTGCTTAACTCACAAGTTGTTAAAAATGTGGTAAATCATGTAACTTATTATTGCAGGTTATCAGTTGTCACCTATCATTACGATGACCACAGTACCAATTTCATTACGATAATACTTATAACTAATTCATGAATAATGGAATACACCTAGCACTCAACATCGTAACATGTTCTAAAAGGGATGAATCAACTTAATTTAGATATAGCCACTAATATTATCAACATAAAACTAACAACTTTATAACAAATATATTAGCCGATCAACATCTTATACATTCCAGTGCTACAATTAAAAAAAAGTGAATACATGTACAACTGGTCTTAGTTTCACATACAGCCAGAGTTTCAGTTTTAAACAGCTAAACATCAAATAGTCAATACATTCACAAATGATACATCCCACTAACATGAAACACTAGTTTTACAAACTCAAATCATTTCCACATAATCATTTCATAAACTACACACTACACCTGTAACGTAAACCTGAATAAAAATTACGTATACACACTACGTACACCTGTCTAACCCTAAGTCAAATAGTCAACTACCACAAAACCCCCACAATTAAACGATCATTATATAATACAACCATATATCCCTTAACAGAAATTAACCAAAATTAACAGAAATCGCACCTAATTCGCATGGCGGAGGTAAGATTGAAGTTTTGATTTTTCTCATCATAATTAATGGCAAAAGCTACAATGAGCTTCAAAATCATCAAGCCTCATATCCATCATAATGCAACAAGAATGGAATCAAAATCAGTAGAAATTCTTAGGTTTAATTTCATTTTCGGTTTTAATTATTTTATCTGAATGAACAATTAGAAAAATGATCAGAACTTGCATTTACAAGAGTTTCGTATAGTTTGTAACTGTGCGGTTATTCTAGTACCAACCATTTAAAAGGTATACTTCTCCCTTCCTTCCAAAAGAATGAGATATCAGTTAAATAGTGACATAAATAAAATCATGTCATATTCAGAACTTGCATTTACAAGAGATTCTACTTCATATCACAATGAATACTACTGCAAGTCTGCAACTAGAGAAACATATTTGTTCGAAAAAAATAAACACTAGAGAAACATTGGTTCATGCATTCAAATCAATCTTATAATACAGAACATGTGATAGTTCTGAGCGTCTCATATACAAATTGACCTAATTCCTAATTCCAACGACCCAAGCTAACCATAAAACCTACTGAAACTAAATAAAAGCTATCCAAAACATACCGAGAAGTGAACCGCAAGTAAACGTTGTCCCAATCCGGGCCAAACTGGGTGATGGTGATTGAGAAACAACAGAGATTCTAGCTGAAAATTACCACCAAGAACACGTCAGACTTAGAAATTTACTAAACATAAATAAATAAAAACGCCTACACGTCAGACTTAGAAATTTCTCACTACATCAAACTGAAACCTAATAATTATACAGTACTTAACTTAACATCCAAAAAGTTCAAATATTCTGACCACAACACGCACACAAACATTCAGATTTGTCCATATTATTGATTTCTCATTACACCTAGCTAAACTGTACACAAAAACCTCGAAAACTTAGAACTTACCGATAGATATCATAATAATACACCTACTGTCACAATGGATCTTCATTCTATAAACTTCTTATAACAACTGGGAAATGACACCAAAACATCTGACCTTCATATAAATCAAATTCAAAAACTAATTACTTGTAACAACAACTACAATCACAATCAATATTAACACATTTACAAATAACTACATTTACGAGTAGTTATTTCAATCACATTCGGTCTAGTTACACATCAAAAATGTAAATGATACAAAAAGGTAGAATTAATTTGAGGCCAATTTAAGTTACGACTCAAGGTGGCCTTGTGGCAAAAGGCTTCTAACTAATATCACTAAAATGTGAGATGTCTTAGGTTCAATTCATGCTAGGTGCAAACTACCCCGAGGTAGCCACACAAAACTGGGAACTTTACCCGGTTTGAGTATGTATGTCTGACGGTGGGTTCAAACCCCGTGGATTAGTCACCCAAAAGGTCGTTCATTTAAATTTAAGTGAGCATACAAAAGAACACTCAACACTCAATAGGATATGACAATAATCTATCAATAAGCAACTAAAATGAATAAAATCAAAAAGTTATTCACAAATATCATAAAAACATAAAGAAAATCCAACAATATCACAAAAAATACTTAAACAATAACAAATTAACAGATTTGTATAAGTGTACCATCATCGGCGTTATGAATCGATTCGTTTTGAACCCTTTTTTTTTAGGATGGGTTGATTTACTAGTTTCTTGTTGCATTTTTGTGTTAATTTCGTGATTATCATGGGTAATTTGTGCAGATTTTTGTATCTTTTGGTTAGGGTTTGATGTGTAGAGAGAGAATGTGTGTGATGTGTGTATTTTTTGTGACTGAAAATTGGTGGTAGTTGGGGTGTTTACATATTTACATTTTTAGTCCCTCTGACATGTTTCAAAATTTGGCAATAATGGTCCATCCGTGTTTTTTTATCATTTGATCAAATTCTATGTAATCAACGGCTCAGATCTGTCCAGAGATTACTAATCCAAAATAACTTGACTCTAAACCAAAAACCCCCTTATATACACAGCCAGAAATGTCTCCCAAACGCTCTTAACCAAGGCTGTCAAACTCGCGAGTTTACACGTAAGATTGTACGATCTTACGTGTGCACCTGATAAAATCGTGTAGGATCGCATCAGAGGTAGGATCGCAAGTAGGATCGTAAACTCGCGCGTAAGATCGTAGGATCGCGTGTCGATACGAGTTTACCAAATTACCAAATTACTAACTTATTGACTTACATACTTACTAGCCCATCACTTTTTTAGACCCAAAAAAGAATAATACGAGTCAGCTAATCTCAGTAACAAGTATTGATGTTTCATTCCTAGATTTTCTAATCAATAAACCTAAATATCTACTTTCCCCAAATTGAAATTACATGAAACAAATTAGGGTTTTTCTTCTCATATTCTAGTTACCTTAAGCAAAAAATTCCTTACAGGTAATTGTTGTTTTTTCTTTTACCTTTTCATAGTTTTAACTTTTAACTATTAACCTTTAAGTTTTAATTCAGATAGCTTAATTGTAGTGATACTAGTAAAGTACTTTGTTTTGAGACGTTTATTACGCATGTTATGTAATTTTATTCCGCTAAATCGTGAATGTGACGATTGAAACTTGATTTTTTTGTGTTTTACTTTTACTTTGGTATTTTAAATTTGAACTTTGACATTTTCAAGAGGATATTATATAAATTTATATTTGATGATGAGTAGAAATAAAAATAGTTTGACTCGTTTATCCGTTGCTTATAGAACATGATAAATTGGTAGGATCTTACGATCTCGATCTTGCAAAGACAAAAAAGATCCTGGGATCGCGATCTTGACAATTAGTAGCCAGGAGGAGACAGAGTACCATTCGAATGATTTCGATTGGGAAGAATTAAGGCAACAAATTGAAAATGATCCAACCCTTACCTATCATTTCCAACCTTTTACACGTCACTATCATCAATCTGTGATGTCATCTTCACTAGACTCTCAATCATGGAACCAGTTTCACTCTCGTCACTCCACTGGTAAATTCTTCAAGGTACATACATACAAGAAACACTCCTAAATTTAGGAACACAACTTCTTTTGTTTAGGAACATTTATTGATGGGGGTGTTTGTTTATAAGCTTATTTGATTCCGGCTTATGTTTCGTAAGCCCAACTTTTCATGCGACTTATGGGTTTATGTTAGTTTATTATATCATAATAAGCTTATCTAATTCAGAATAAGCCAGATGCCGATAAGCCCACAAATAAGCTTAAACAAACACCCCCTTAAGCATCAGCTGTTAAATAAGCTTTGTTTTCTGGACCACCTTATGTAAAGAAACATAGTAAATCCTAATACTATCTCCTCACATTGCGTTTGAACAATGTGTTTAATTTTAATATATTAAGATACTTCTTTTCATAAGGCAGCTATCTAAGATTTTGTTATGTGTTGCGAAATTGTTTGTGTGTTTTACAATAAAATGAATAACTATATTTTTCTACCCCAAAAATTTGTATGTATTGAGTATGAATTGAGATCATTTGTTTAAAGATAGGTTTCCCTGGTGCAGGTAAAGGAGGTATTTGTTTTTACTTTTATTGATAAAGGGACATGTTTGTTGGTTCTATAGAACCATCACAACCCTTTATATCATACCGATTCAACATGTATAAATAGGATAGGAATTTCTGTAAACAATCAACCCTTTCATATTTTATATATTATCAGATTCATTAGGGTTCTACCCATCTTCCTGTTCTTTTTTTATTCTTGTATGATGATGATTAATCATGAAGTAGTTTGATCATTATTCGATCCTGGAAACCCTCCAACAGAACCTGTGAAAACCGAACAGCCTTCATGCACACTGGTATGAAGCTTAACACAAAGTATTAACAGATTACAGTAGTCGATGATTGTTAATGAATTGTTTCCAACTAATTTTTTATTATGTATATTGTTTGGGTGGATGACCATTATAATCTATCTCTTATATAATGTTTATATCTAATATCCAAATCAAGACCTTAAAATCCTAAACATGTAAAAAGTACACAAATTCTCAACATATTTTGCGATATGTTTTATAATACAAAAAGTGCGAGGTTTGTTTTTTAATGAAAATTGGATTTCTTTATTGAGAATTTGTGAAATAAGTGGACAAAGATATACTATACGTTTAAAGCCTAAGATGACAACAATGAAAGACATTATACGGATATAAATTCATCAAATGAAAGAGAGTGCTGCATTGGTAGCATGGATTTTGTTACATTGGTATATCCCATCATTTAAGGTATTTATTATAGCTTCAAGAACCTGAGTTTTCTCTTATTAACTTTGTGTTATATGGCAGATTTTTACGCTATCTGCTATGCCCCTTGATAGGATGTCCACATCTGTTAAGTGCTTCTCTGTCCTAAAACCTGGTGGGCTGCTTTTCTTCAGGGATTATGGCAATGCTCGATAAACATTAAGTCTCATCAAATATGAGAAATATAGGTGCATTTGTTTATAAGAATTAGTATCTTCTATTTGTGGTGTCAGGTGTTCTCATGTTGTCAACTGATTTCAGGCCTTTACGACATGACCATGCTTCGATTTGAGGCTGATCAAAGAGTGGGATTTAGGGAATATAAGCTTGCTGATGTTACCCGCTCATACTTTTTTTCTTTGGATAGTACTCGAGATCTTTTTCTAGGTGCTGGCTTCATTGAGCTAATAATTTATTTCGAAAGTTAGCCAATTGTAGTGCATCTGCTTGTGATTCAGTTACTTATTTCCATTAATTGCATTACTTCTAGGTTGAGCTTGAATATTGCTGTGTGAAGTCAGTGAATCATCGTAAACAGAAGACAATACATAGGGTTTAGGTTCATGGGAAGTTCCAAAAACCCATGTAAGTTGCTGTATCTTTATTTAGGATAATAGAAATAACATCAAAAAGTATAGAACTATAAAGAGAATTTGTCGATTTGAAAACATGTTAGTCGCTTCATATAAAAATGGGCTGGTTTGCCTTCCCAAATTCTTATTCTTGTGACTGAAGTATTAGTCTATGACCCTTGAATAGAATCCACATTTAATTGATCATGTACTCTTAACTCCTTACTGTGGAGTTAGAACATACATTTTACAAGCATGAGATGGTATAGTTGCGCAGGGGGTGAAAAGTTAGAGTGTAGAGTTAAGATTAAGATAGAGAGTAGAGTAGATAAAGAATCATAGAGATAGAGAAAGATAGAGTTCACTTGATTGATTTATGAGTTGAATGCTGTAAAAAAATAATATAAAAAATAGCATTTAGTTACCACATGCTAGGATGTAAACATCTTTTTAGGATAATGAAGAACTATTTTGAAAGTGTCAAGTTGCATTGTAAATAACTAAACCCCATGAATTGCAGGTAGACAAACTGGTCAAGCATTTAGACTTGATGCTGCTAAACAAAAAGCCACAGAGCTTGAAGCCGACGGAAGTGATGATCTTGACTTTGGTTTGAATATCCTTGCCATTGGTAAAGCTGGTGTTGGCAAAAGTGCTACTATAAACTCAATCTTTGGGGAAGATAAAACATCAATCAGTGCATTTCAACCCGCCACCGGTTCAGTAAAGGAAATTAGTGGTATGGTCGGTGGGGTCCCGATTCGTGTGTTTGATACTCCCGGGTTCAAATCTTCTATAATGGAGCAAGGGTATAACAAAGAAATTTACAAAGAAGAACCCGCTTGATATTGTTCTTTATGTGGACCGCTTGGACGCACAGACCAGAGACCATAACGATTTTCCATTGTTGAAGACGATTACTACTTCATTGGGCCCCGCTATCTGGAAAAGTGTTATAGTCACTTTGACACATGGCGCATCTACGTTTTAAATATATGGTATGTGCATTAATATCTTGTATTTTACATCAATGTGTTATATCTTTGTTTTTACTAAAGCCCAAATGCTTAATATTGTGAACGGTATTCCTCCGTCGTCATGCCTCCATTTCCGACTTCCAACATGTCAGGATCTAAGAGCAAGTCACAATAAAACACGATATTAAACTCTAGTATAAGTAAAATAAAATTGCAGTTCAAAGAGTCAGATTAACAAAAGTCACCATTCCATCCACCAGGTCTCGCGTAAGCCGCCCATTTATCATTTTCATCTTGCCAGTGGAGTCATTCTAGTTAGAAAATGAAATATACATTTTTTAGCATGGTTGTTTAAGTACAAGAACTTTATTTACTGAAAAAACTATGAAATCTATAGCGTGCTAGTCAAAGTCTGTACATATTAAAGCGACTTGTATTAAATTTCGCAATGCATTATTGGGGGCCGGGTAGTGACTTGAGAGTATACCTATCCCAATTATCAAAAATATCACCAGTCGTTCTCCAGCTATTGCCAACACCATTTGCCCAAGTTGCAGGATCATTTTGGCCCCTAGACATACATTATTTGCTCACTGATCATCTGGTGAGATTATTTTTAACTTTTATGTTAAATAAAAACAGAGGCCAATGACACTCACCCTTCACATAAAGAATAGAATACGGGTCGTCCTGACTTCTGCAAAGCTTTTGTCATTATTGGATAACTTTATCACAAAAGATAAACCATAAGTTGCATTACTGATTTTTACAGTAAAATCTCCGGAATAAATAGATACTCCCTATGTCCTAAAATTATTGTCCCCAAACAAAAAACCCCAACTAAAAACACACGGTTTAAGAAAAATGTATTTATTTTTGTTTTTTCTTTCTTACTTTTTAGTAGAATGACAGTTTTACGCTTAGCTAATTAATTAAAGTCCTTTTTAAAGTTTGTAATGATAATTTCAAACAATGGTTATATAGTATAATCAAACTTCCATATCTATTTTTAGTAGTGAATAATTAAATTAGGACATTCCAAACAAGAAACATGAACTATTAATTTAGGACGAAAGAGAACATTAATTTAAACTAAAGTTGTACTTGCTCTTGGGGCTTATATCTTGATTATTACAATTGTCATACTTTAAATAATCAACTCCCTGTGTATAAAAAAAAGCAAATAAGGATTAGTTTATTTTAAAAGAGTTAATACAGATATCTAAGATTGTAGGAAGTTTATGCTAAGGTAAGAATATACCCAGGAGGCAAAGGTTTTCGCATCTTGCTCTTCATGGCCTAATGATCCGGGCATTTGCTTACTGCATGTTTGAGTTCTGTCGAGAACAAGAAAACGATAAATGAAGATGAGAAAATGATCTTAGAATATTCTTCTCAAAGTTTTGGTATATCTTTGTTACCCTGCATCAGAGTAAATTCCAAGCTTCAATCCTTTTCCATGAACATAATCAGCTAACGCTTTGATTCCGGATGGAAATGTAGCTGCTTTGGGAACGAAATTTCCCTGCAAAAAAAATAGGATGATTACAATAATACGCGACATAAAATGGTTAGACGATATTAGATAAATAGAGAATTACCTGAGAATCCCTATTCAGTTCAGCCCAACAATCATCTAAAACACAAAAAGATGTACTAATGAGATTTCTATCTATAGTAAATACCAAAATGATATAACCATTTTATTGACGAAAGTAGATTTTATGATTCAATTTGT
>BQNB010133838.1:0-18403 GCA_026074375.1 Tanacetum coccineum | reverse complement strand
TACATCCGGGACTTAATTGACTTTGGTGTATACAACATTCGGGACTTAATTGACTTGGAGGATATAGTTTCTTTCTTATGTGAGTTGTTTGTGTGAAGTATGTGCGAACGAATGGTTGTTTATTTAGTGGGAAGCAATTGAGGGAAGATACATTTATTTACAACAACATCAACAATATCTCTACCTTTCAGAAGCAAGAAAACCGTCATATTCATTCCTTCATATCTCATAATCAAAGTTTAAAGATACACTTTCGCAACTCTAATAAATCAAACAACTCACTTCCTCAAATCATCAAGTTATTGATCAAGACAAAAGTTCTACATGAGGAAATTGTAAGTTGTCAAGAAAGTATGAGTATGTTGTTAAGAAGCTTTAAAAGACAAATCAATATGGATTCACAGTAAATAATGATGATATGAAAAAATCTCAAAGGCAAAGACAAAAAGGAAAATGGAAAGATCAAGATCAAGATCACTTGAGCATGATTGGAACAAGATCACTATCACTATTACACATTAAGACTCAAGACAAACAAGCATTAAAGTTCAAAGATCAAAGTCATAAGAGAGATCTCAATGATCATCCTTTAGGGGGAGATTGTTACGAATAAGAAAATGATGATCATTATTGCAATCAAAGAGAGATCTCAATGATCGTCCCTTGGAGGAAGATTGTTAGGAATGATAAAAAGTGACGATCTTATTGAGATCGAGTCTTGTAATAATTAGAAAAATAATATTGTGTAATAGGTTAGATGAAAGGTTCGTGACTAAAATAAGTCACGAAACTTGGCTAAATAGCCAAAGTCTAAAAGACAAGAGCACCTTGCTCATACTTGTAAAATGGGTATAAATACCCCATCACCTCCTCATTAGTGAGGTGTGTCTTCTAATCAATCTAATCATTTTCTCTAATCCTCCTCCTCCCTCTTTCTCTCTCTACTTTATAATCTTTCTATCTCTAGACTAAACACTCTATTGCTTATTGATCCTGAATTAAAGACCTTACATGATTGAAAACGAAAAAGAATTGATTTAAAGATAAGAATAGTAGTTTCAATAATAAGAAGGTTTTGGTTTAATCATGAATTCAGCAGACTTTTTGTTTTTGTGTCTTTTGGTTATGAATAAGTGTTTATCATATATGATATCCTAGGTATATCATATGTGATTTTACATTAGGTTACTTTCTATTTGAATTATCATATATGATATTGTTAAAAAGTACTCTTTTGATTATGAATAAGTGTTGGATCTTTATTTGTTACGTAATTTTACCTTTTATATATCATATATGATGACCTGATTCATCACAATCGATTTTACAATATTTCTTTTTTGTATTGACTAATCACATTTGATTTTGTATTTTACAAGTTTGAATCATACCATCATATATGATTTCTGAAAGAAATCATATATGATATAACATTAAGTTCAACATTTTTTTATCTACCATCATTTTTGTATTGAAACAATCTACAATATTTTCTCCTACTGTAAAAAAAAAACACACGAGTGATGATATTCGAATCAGACCATTGGGCTATGAAGACCACATCATCAACATAAAAGAGATGTAGTAGCATTACAAAGTTAAAGATTGATCAACGGATCCCCAAAATGTGGTACACACTATAGATGCACCAGTACATACTACAAGTACTTAAAAATGAAAACTAGTAAATATTGTCTACATTCAAAGGTAACTGCATTAGATGGCACTGTCAACTCTTTTACGAATCCTAAGCTTTTTTTCCTTTTTACGACTGAATCCCTTATGAGATTCTGCTTCGCTTGTTTGTCTGTGTGCTTCTTTGCAAAGGCATGTGCCTCGTCGCTCATCTTCTTTATGTGGATGTTTATGTCATGTGTCAGGATCTTTGTTGCAAACCTCAGTCTCATCTTGTGTATTTCCATTTCTTGTCCATTTCTTGTGTAAAATGCATTGAAAACAACTTTCTCTACACAAATAAAAAGATTTGGTTTTAGTGTTAAGTACATCATCATATATGATATATTATAGTGTTACAGAAGTTGACATTCAAGTAGATTATCATATATGATATTTTACACACAAGTATATTTTATTTACTCACCAGGAGATGACAGACTTGTTTGTATTTTAGTTTCAAGCACATTATCATATATGATATATTATAGTGTTAAAGAAGTTGACTTTCAAGCAAATTGTCATATATAATATTATATACAAAACTAACTTTTTACTACTCACCAGGAGATCACAAACTAATTGTATTTTATTTTTAAGCACATTATCATATATGATATAGTATAAATGCTTACAACCTAGCTTATATCATATATGATATAGTATAAATGCTTAAAACCTAGCTTATATCATATATGATATAGTAAGTTTTTACAGTTTTTTCAAGCAACTTATCATATATGATTTTTCACTAACAGGTCATATTATATCTGTTCAGCGTAGATTAAGCCATAAAACCTGATAATTCATAAAAATAAGCTAATAAGTTAGCTTATAATCCAGCATAATAAATTCAGATGATGATAATTCATAAGCTTATTTACATCAATCGCCTAATAAGTTAGTTTATCATTCAATATGATAAATTCATATAATTCGTCAAATAAGCTGAATTTATCAGATGATGATAAATTCATTTGCTTAATCACATCAAATAAGCTAAAAAAAGATAAATTTAAAAGCTAAAAAAAGCGATCATCTTATTCACATCAAAACTAAATTCGTAGATAAATTCACATCAAATAAGCTAAAAAATGATAAGCTGAATTATAAGCTTATTCACATCAAATAAGCTAAAAAGGATAAATAAAAACAGATCAGATGAACTCTACCTGATGTTAATGAACTGAAGAAGGAGATGATCGATTTACGAAGGAGATGATCGATCGATTATATGTTCGTGATGATAGATTCAGATATGATGTGTTTGTGTATGTTTTTAGTGTGTGTTAGGTGAGAGAAAGAGAATTATAGATCTAAAAAAGATGGGGTACGAGTGATTGGAGGTGTGGTTGGTGTGGGACGTGAAATGACCACAATACCCTCCACTTTTTTTTATTAAATTTCTTTTTTTTGTTTAATAAGTGAGTTTTAAGAACAACTTTAGTTTTAACAAATTGGACGCAAGTGTACATTTTATTACTAAGATATACGTGTTTTGCCTAAGTAGCAATAACCCACTAAGCCTTATCATGAACTGTTAATTACTAGATTGTGAGCGCGAATGTTATAAATAGATCTATTTGGGATTGACATCCCCGTTTGGGTGAGTAGCGCTCACTGTGCCGTTTGCCGGACAACAAACGTAAGTCCATGTCGGGAATTGGGATGTAACGGTTAGAAACATCATTCACGGCATTATTGCAATTTATTGCATTCATACATGTCGAGCCTTTTAGTGTCATGACTAGGAAAATTTAAAATACTTTTATGATTTTTGCATCTGTTGCTTAATCATACACATTGGAATCCTTGCGGTCCTACTAATGATTTACATAAACTCAATGAATTCAACCAATTTATATGTTGACATTAAAGCAATGTTTTCCACATGTCCAAAAGGAACGAGGTGCTCAATACATTGGGGTCACTCTTTAGAAAAGAGTACATACTAAATGATATTGGCTTATTACATTTTGGAAATATTATATAAACTAAAATCTTACTAATATTGTCAAACAATTTAAAGCATGAGTTATTAATGAACAGTAATTTTGTTAATCCAATGTATCTTTTTAAAACGACACATTTAGTGGTCGTTCTCATATCTTGTGCTATTGATCTATGAAGTAACGCCCTCAGATATTCAACATTCCGCTGCTACTCAGATTTGGGGGTGTTACAGATTGGTATCAGAGCCAAGGTTATAGAGAACCAGGTCAAAAGTTTTGTCTGGACTATAACCATTTTCAAACACTGCATTTACAAATGGGGTTTACACGGGATACACATACATTACTTGTTTGCAATCTAGCATACATGCTTACATGACATACACTGTTTTAGCATTAGTAGCTTACTAAGTGCTTGTATGATTGATATGCGCGTATATAAATTATACTATGTATATTACTATAAGGGTCTTATAATAAATACTTATATAAGTTTATTTTATTGTTTCTGCAGCCATGTCTTCTGCATCATCCGCTATTACCTACACTTCCGTCTATACCGATTCTGAGCCAGGCAGGGTCTTCTGGGGAGCCGATGAGGAGATATCTGATAGAGGCATTCCATGAGTCATCGTATACGGATACGATGGACTCCCTATACAGCCGGTAGCCCCATCATCACCGGATTACATACCAGGCCCCGAGGAGCCACAAACACCACCAGTACCACAGGATGAGGATGAGCGTGAGTCTATACTCATACAGCCACAAGATCCTAACTACGTGCCAGAGCCTATATACCCTGAGTATATACCATTAGAGGATGAGCATGTGTTTCCGGTGGAGGAGCAGCCATTACCTCCTGTTGATTCACCTATTGCTGAGTCACCAGGGTATGTTGCTGAGTCAGATCCTAAGGAGGATCCAAAGGAGTATGAGGATGATGAGACAGAGGATGGTCCGGTTGACTATCCCATGGACGGGGGAGATGATGGAGATGATGATGACGGCGATTCATCTGGGGATGACGCCGATGATGAGGATGAGGACGAGGAGGAGGAGCACTTAGCTCCGGCCGACTCTGCTGTTGTTGTACCTACTGTTGAGCCTGTTTCCCCACCTGAGGGAACAAAGCCTGTTATACCACCACCCTCCACTGACATGTCTACCACTGGAGCTAGGATCACTGTCCGGCTTCAGGCTTCTATATCCCTTCCACCAGAGGCAGAGGTTGAGAGACTTCTAGCCATGACTACTCCATCACCATCACCACCTATCTCACTATCACCACCCTCTGCAGGGAAAAAGAGGTGTGAAAAAAAAAGGGAAAAAAGAAGGGGGGGGGAAGGAAGGGAGGAGAGCGCCTTGCTAGGTACACGGCCCCACCTGCACATTCATCACCACCACCTGTGCCATCACCATTACTACCATCATCTGGGTGTCCAACCCAAATCCAGACACTCAGGATAGCCTCCACTCAGGCCCTTATCGATGCAGTTACTGCCGCATTACCATCACCTCCACTACCACCACTACCACCATCTCTATACATACCACCACCTGTTGACCGTAAGGATGATCTTCCTGAGTTCGAGCTACCACCTCGCAAGAGGTTGTGTTTGTCTACTCTAGGCCCTAGGTATTAATGCGAGGAGAGTTTCTACTTGCTAACTATCGGAGGTCGAGGGATAGATTATGGGTTTTTATCAGCGCTGTGGATGCTAAAGCGAGACACAGGGGATAGTGAGGTTGATATGTATAGGGATCCCCCCCTTATGGTTAGATCCGGCAGAGGCAGTTCCTGAATAGCATCTATGACATAGGGAGAGGTCAATACAACTAGGGTTACAGGCTTGGCTGAGCTCATGACATGATCACAGGACTTAATAACTCTAATAGAAATGCACCGGAGGTAGACTCGCATATCACAGTGAGTCACCATAGACTCACAGCGAGTGGACTTGCTTATGGAGGACAGGATAGCTCATCAGGAGACCATACAAATTGTGGAGGAAGAGGCTTATGCTTCCCGAGAGGCTTAGGCTTATGCGATAGGATTGAGTCAGGCGGTCCTTTTTGAGCTTCAGACCCACCATGAGTAGGTATATGCACATGAGTCTCAGCTCCATGCAGAAAAAGGGGGATAGGGGGGGGGGGGGAGGGGGGGGGGGAAACATCAGACACAACTACAGTTGCAGGGTACTCTAATTCAGACCCAACATCAGGTATACGCGACTCGCTTCCAGATGCAGTAGACCGAGATGGCAGCGCTTTGAGAGACTGACCGTAGGCATCAGGAGCAGACGACAGAGACTCTCTGAGTGATGAGAGATATGAGGTAAGAGATGAGTAACATGCATGCCGAGTTGTTAGCACAGCAAGAGCAACAGAGGAGAGCTAGACAGCCAGGATCAGATGCTAAAGCTCCAGACCATCAGGAGACTTATAGGGATGCTGATTGTCACATCTAATAGTTATGTCATTTTATTTTGCTAGGCTGTTGTTCAGTCATGTTAAGTAATAAGGGGTTCTCCCCGCAAGCATAGCTTAATCCTTTTGTATTGTAATTTCTGTACCAAAAACTATTTGAATTGTTATTAAAGGCCAAGTTATAAATGAAATATTATGATGGGTTGTGGTGGGAATATATTCATAATTGTGTGTTATCACATAGGGAAAATTATTGTATATCTTGTCACGATTATGATCTCACGTTTTGTCTCTTGTGATTTAGACAAATCATGGCACCTGCGACAAGACGAGGACCGATACCACTCCTAACAACACCAACCCAAACAACATGACTCTAGAATCCGTCCAAGCTATGATTGATCAAGCTCTTCTGCGAAACTCCACTAATAGAGATGGAAGCCACAGTTCACACGGGGATAACCGAAGGAACGTGCAAACTGTGCGCCCTTATTTCTACGCTGACTTTATGAAGTGTTAACACTTATGAACTTTATAGGAATGAAGGCCCGTTTCTCGTTTAACCCAGTGGGATCGAGAAGATGGAATCAGTTTTCAATATCAGTGGTTGTGCTATTGAAAACCAGGTTAAGTTTGCCACCTGCACTCTGTTAGGGGCTGCTTTGACTTGGTGGAATGGTCAGATAAGATCCTTAGGTCCTGATGCATACTCAATGACTTGGGAAGTGCTCAAGAAGAAAATGACGGACATGTATTGTCCGCAGGGTGAAATCAAGAAACTAGAAATCGAGTTGTGGAACCTAAAGGTCAAAGGGAATGATGTTCCAACATACACTGAACGTTTCTAAGAGCTAACCCTGATATGTACCAATTTTTTGATGCTAATTAAACTGAGAAGGATTGACAAGTACACAGTGGATCCCTATAACATTTCGGAAGTGTCAATTCCTCTAGACCCACGACCGTTGGATGAGACTATTGATTGGCCAACAAAAGAAAAAAAAAAGAAGAAAAAAAAAGAACCCAAGGACGACTTTATGGATATAAGAAACTCCGCACCTATGCAGAAAGGCATACTAGACAACAAAAGGAAGGCTGAATATTATCCAGAAACAACCATGGTCACCAACAACAACCCTTCAAGAGGCAAAATGTCACCAAGGCCTACAATATGGGGACAGGTGAAAAGAAGTCGTATGGGGGATCTTTGCCCAAGTGCACCAAGTGCTATTTTTACTACAATGGTCCGTGTACTCGGAAGTGCCACAAGTGTAATAAGGTAGGGCAATTTGCCCGCGACTGCAGGGGTTCAGGCAACACAAATGTTACTAATACTCAGAGGGGCAATGGGGCAAATCCCAAATGGAACGGTTGTTTTGAATGTGGAACTCCAAGACACATCAAAAAGGATTTGTCCCCAAGTTTGAAGAATAAGGAGGGAAAAAGGGAGTGACAAGGCTGGGTGTAAGCTGTTTGAGGAATGCGGAAAAGAAAGAAATGCATCGAGGACCCGGACTTCAATTCGTCACGGGTACGTTCCTCTTAAACAACCGCTATGCATTTATCTTATTTGACACTGGTGTCGATAGAAGCTTTATATCTTCTGCGTTTAGTTCCCTGATTGACATCGCCCAAACTCCATTAAAAAATAGTTATGATGTGGAATTAGCTGACGGGAAAATAGTTGGGGTAGACACTATTATGCGGGGTTGCACTTTAAACGTCTTAAACCATCCGTTCAACATAGATCTAATGCCGAGAACTGGTAGTTTTTTCGACGTAATATCGGCATGGATTAGTTAAGAAGGGTCAAGCCGTGATCCTTGTGTGATGGAGAAACTTGTTTCAATTCCCTATGGAATGAAACCCTGAAGATTTCATGGTTAACGAAAGTATGACGGGAGAGATATCTCGGTTTTGGCCAATACTCATGTTCAAAGGCTCCAGAGTAAATGTCAAAAGGATGTCAGAACTTTTGGCACAGATACCCGCCCCCAAAAAAAACGGAAAGAGGATGAACAAGTCAGAATGAAAGTAAAAAAAAAAAAAAAAAAAAAAAAAAAAAAAACAACTTAAGGATGTACCAATTGTCCGAGATTTTCCTGAAGTGTTTCCCGAGGACTTACCGGGTCTTCCTCCAGCTCGACTAGTGGAATTCCAGATCGACTTAATTCCAGGAGTCGCGCCCGTAGCTCGAGCACCGTATCGATTGGCACCGTCCGAAATGAAGGAATTGTCGGAACAACTGCAAGAGCTTTCCGACAAAGGCTTCATAAGACCCAGTTCCTCACCTTGGGGAGCCACCGGTCCCTGTTTGTTCAATAAAGAAGGATGGGTCATTCAGGATGTGCATCGATTACAGGGAATTAAATAAGCTGACAGTGAAGAATCGTTACCCACTCCTGAGGATCGATGATTTATTTGATCAACTCCAGGGTTCCAGTATTTATTCGAAGATGCCCTACTTGGATAAGTTCGTAATTGTCTTCATCGACGACATACTTATCTATTCAAAGGACAAGAAAGAGCACGAAGAACATCTTAAGGCAATTTTAGAATTGCTTAAGAAGGAGACGTTGTATGCTAAATTTTCAAAATGTGAATTTTGGATTCTAAAGGTACAATTTCTCGGTCACGTCATTGATAGCAGAGGTATTCCTGTAAGATCCAGCCAACTAGAATCTATCAAAGATTGGAGCCATCTCTAAGACACTGATGGAGATACCGCCAATATTAGTCCTTCTGTTACTAACGTAAGGTTTATTGAAGGATTTTTGAAGATTGATAAATCAATGACCAAGCTCACTCAGAAAGGAGTCAAGTTCGATTCTGGTGAAAAAGAAGAGAAAGCTTTTCAGTTATTAAAGCAGAAGTTGTGCAACGCGCTAATTCTGGCTTTACCTGAAGGAAGCGAAGATTTTGTGGTCTATTGTGATGATTCACACAAGGGTTTAGGTGCTGTATTGATGCAAAGAGAGAAGGTGATTGCATATGCTTCTCGACAACTAAAAATTCACGAGAAGAACTACACCACTCATGATTTAGAACTTGGATCGATAGTGTTTGCTCTAAAGATATAGAGGCATTATCAATGGAACTCGAAAAAATGCACCGTTATTCACCGACCATCAAAAGCCTACAACACATACTTTGACCAATAGAGCTTAACATAAAGGCAACAGCCGTTGGCAGACAAAAAAATAAATTAAATAATTAATATTCATAATTATATTTAATAAAGAAAATGCTAAAAGGAAATAATTTAAAGAAATAAAGTTGAATTTTTCTTTCTAAAAAAGTATTCAGGGAAGGCAAACGTAGTGGCCGATGCGTTGAGCCGTAAGGAACGGATTGAGCCATTGCGGGTTCGAGCCTTAGTTATGACAATTGGCTTGGATCTTCCCAAACGAATATTAGAAGCTCAGATCGAAGCCCAGAAACCAGAGAATCTCGTGAATGAAGACGTAGGCGGTATAATCAGAAGGGATATACCCAAGGAAAGATTGGAACCACGTGCCGATGGAACCTTATGTTTACACGGCAGGAGTTGGTTGCCTTGCTATGGAGATTTAAGATCCGTGATTATGCACGAATCTCACAAGTCAAAATACTCTATCCATCCCGGTTCGGAAAAGATGTATCAAGACATGAAAAAGCTATATTGGTGGCCCAATATGAAGGCAGACATCGCCACGTATGTTAGCAAATGCCTGACGTGTGCGAGGGTCAAGGCCGAACATCAAAGGCCATCGGGATTGCTAGTACAACCTGAGATACCCGAGTGGAAGTGGGATAATATCATGATGGATTTTATCACCAAGCTTCCTAAGTCGTCGCAAGGTTTTGACACCATCTGGGTGATTGTGGATCGGCTTACAAAATCTGCCCACTTCTTGCCAATAAGGGAAAATGATCCGTTAGACAAATTGGCAAGGTTGTACTTGAACATGATAGTAGCAAGACACGGGATACCTGCTTCAATTATCTGTGATCGTGATGGGAGATTCACATCTAATTTCTAGAAATCATTTCAGAAAGCTTTAGGTACAGATATAAGCATGAGCACTGTATCATCCAGAAACTGACGGCCAGAGCGAGAGAACTATTCAAACTCTCGAGGACATGCTACGTGCTTGCGTGATCGATTTTGGCAAAGGATGGGTTAAACATTTGCCATTGGCCGAGTTTTCATACAACAACAGTTATCACGCTAGCATAAAGGCCGCACCTTATGAGGCACTGTATGGTCGAAAATGTCGATCACCAGTGTGCTGGGCCGAAGTTGGGGAAGCCCAACTGACTGGTCCGGAATTGATCCAAGAAACAACGAAAAAGATCGTCCTGATCAAGCAGAGGATGCAAGCTGCTCAGGATCGACAAAAGAGCTACGCCGATCGGAAACGCAAGCCGATGGAGTTCGAGGTTGGGGACAGAGTTATGCTCAAGGTCTCGCCTTGGAAAGGGGTCGTACGGTTCGGAAAGCGGGGCAAGCTGAACCCGAGATACGTCGGACCTTTCAAGGTGTTAGCAAAAGTTGGGAAAGTTGCCTACAGGCTGGAACTTCCTCAAGAGTTGAGCAGAGTTCACCATACTTTCCATGTGTCTAATCTGAAGAAATGTTACGCTGACGAACCATTAGTCATGCCGTTAGAAGGAATTCATGTTGACGATAAGCTCCAGTTTGTGGAAGAGCCCGTTGAAATCATGGAACGGGAGATCAAACGATTGAAGCGAAGCCGGATACCATTGGTTAAGGTTCGCTGGAACTCTAGGAGAGGTCCTGAGTTCACCTAGGAACGTGAAGATTCGTTCAAACAAAAATACCCACAACTTTTCACAAACCGGGCTTCGTCATCCACTACAAGGTCTTAAGCTTTGAGGACAAAGCTCTTTTAACGGGTGGAGACTGTAACATTTCCCAATTTCAGGTCATTTTACGACTCCTATTATTTGTCACTATTTATTTTGGTCCGATACGCGTTTACTTTTAAATTAACTTTTAAGATAAACCGCGTAGACTAGAAATAATCATTTAATGTAAACGGTCATCAAATAAATTAAGGTTTACATCCATCAAGTAATATATAATTATTAAGACGATAATTATTAATGTAACATTTCTCATTTTTCATGTCTTTGTACGACTATATTAATGATCACTATTTATTTTAGTCCGATACGCGTTTACTTTTAATGTTTACTTTTAAGCTAAACCGCGTAGACTAGAAATAATCAATGAATGTAAACGGTCACCAAATAAATTAAGGTTTACATCAACCAAGTAAGGAATAATTATTTTGAGAATAATTATGTACTTTGCGTATTTTATTTTTATTGGTCACGTAAAAGGGTTACGTTTCGCGATAAAATACATTTGGACGCACCCCGGAAATACCTAGACTTACCTAGACTCAAACCAATACCCACTTTGAAAACCTAAACACGAAATTTAATCAAATCTTGTGTTTATGTCACTTGGGTGTCGAATATGGGCATGTAAACTCACAAAAATCGTCCTTGGTGATACATTAACTAGCAAAATCTCCCTAATGATCCTTAAAGGTACATGTACATATGCTAGGTAATTAATTTGTGTCCTAATGGTCCCCTAATGATCCTTGACACATTGGGTAATAACCCATTTCTTTGCTTTGGACCTCCTTGTGCCGCGAACTAACAAGAAAAGAACACAAACCCAAAAGATTTCCTAGCTAAGCAAAAATCTTGTACATCACCTAGGTATTTAATACATGTACTTAGTGGTTTAACATAATACCATGTGTAAGTAACTAGAGATCTCTAAAAACCACATATATGGCTCGTTTTCTAGTTAGTTTAGGATCTAGGAAATCTAACAAGCTCACTTGCCTATAAATATGCTCTTACACATACACTTAAACCTTTCTTAAACTCATAAACACTTAAACATTCATTCTCTCTTGTGTTCGAGTCTCAAACCGCCAACAAACATCCACACGGAGGTATACGCGCTACGGTTGGCGATTTACACGTCCACTCCTCAATCTCTCGAACTATAGGACCTTTGTAAGTTGTATACAACTCATTCCCTTTGTATTTTACGCGTTCGTTTATTGTAAACTAGCCTAGGAGTCAAGTGTATGTGCATACGATGTACTAGCGTGAAAACACTCATGATAAACATAAAATGAACGTGTTATGAGCACATTGTATTCGTTTAATAACTTGCGTAGTGATAGAAATGCAAAAGCTAGCGCAAACAATAACCTTGATACATAAAAATGGACCACGACGTAGGTAATAAGCCTTGCTCGCGAATTTGAAGTGAAACTATACGTAAACTATGGTTGTAATCACGACATGAGGATGTGGAAACATGTATTCGACGTTGATGAGTGTTTGCATGTCACGGATCACGGTTAGAAAATGCTAGATGATACGTTTAAACTATGGTTGTAATCACGACATAGGGGTATGGAAACATACATTCGACGATAATAAACGATTGCATGTCCCGGGTCACGATTAGAAAATGTTAAACACATTCACTTTGGTGCTAGACGATTTAACGGAACCATTTAACACACTAATAAACATTTCGGACCCTTAGTGGACTACGCGACCCATCTTCGTGAGCCCACAAGGCCCATAAGCCACGAATAAGCTAGGACGGCTTATTCTTGTGCTTACCCGACTTAATGAGCTTAATATGGGCTTAAGGACCTAAGTACCACTATCCTAATTCTTTTATAAACCAAAAGAAACCTTACGTGCCTCCTAGCCAGATTAACTGGGCCTAAAATGAGCAAATAAGCTCACAATAAGCTCGGGTAGCTTATTGACGATCTTACGAGGGCTTAATAAGCTTATTAGACCTAAAGGAGCTTAATGGACCCCTATGGACCCAACAAAACACCCTAAATCCCTACCGGGCCCATAACGAACCCAAACCGGCCCAATAGGAGAGCTTATTAGCTTATTTTAAATAAGCCGAAATACAAACAGTTTTTGTTGAGCTTAATATAAATTAAAAAGGGACTAGCAAGGCCCATAAACCCTTAAGGGTGTTTTTCGAGTGAGCTATTGGGCTTTCGGGCCCAATAAGCTCAAAATAAGCTACAATAAGCTCACCGAGCTTATTTTTCTCCGTATAAGCCCCACGTGCGCTTATTCAACGACACTTTAGGCTTATAAACTACTACGGGCTTAGAAAGCCTTAATCGGACTTAACGGGCCCAATAAGGCCCGTTAAGCCAAAATAAGCTCGGATAGCTTATTTATAAGCCGAAAGGGTTGGGTTGGCTTATTTGGACTAAATAAGGCCAAATGCCACTTGTCGGGATTTAATTGGGTTGAAAATACGATTTTTACAAAGTCGGGGGACTAAAACCGTAAATGCCGAAACCTAAGGGATTAAATTGTCATTCCTTGTATTTCAATAACTCCAGGGACTGATATTGTAATTAACGAAAAGTATAAGATTAAAACTCATTACTTTTCGAAAACTATAAAACCATAAGGACCTAAGTTGTAAACTTCGTAAATTAAAGGACTAGTTATGACTTTCTCGCAACTAGAAAGTTTAAAGCGTAAATGTTATTACTTTATAAACCTAGGGACTGAAGTGTAACAACTAAAAACCTACGGGTACGTTTGTGAAATAAAAGTGAATAAATGAAACACTTAACACGTCGGTCGAACCATAAGATATTCGGACATCGAACGGGATTAATAACAAGTTAATAAATAAGTATAATTATTAATAATGATTTCACGTTTAACGAGAATCATCGAAAGTATAATTGCAATGATCTTGTGTGTCACCACACAAGTGATAACGGTATATATATAAACTAAAATGGGATTTAGTTTATACAATGAGTCGTTAGCTTAAATGTGTAAACTAAGACTTGACCGTACTTACTTAGGTACTTAACGGTGTGATCCACTGCTTACTTGGATATTTATTATCATTCAGAGAACTACCGGCTAAGGTGAGTTCATAGCCCCATGTTTTACAATTATTTAAATGATTTACATCCTTGGGGTGAGAACATGCTTTGTTTTACAAATTGGACGCAAGTGTACATTTTATACCATGATTACGTGTTTGCCTAAGTTACCATAACCCATTATGTCCATGATCATGAACTGTTAATTGCATAGATGTGATTGGGAATTACATTGTGTGGGCGCGAATGTTATGGATAGATCTATTAGGGATTGACAATCCCCGTTCGGGTGACTAGCTATCACTGGGAACGAACGCATACCATGTCGAATCTGGGATGTTGCGGGGTTAGCACATCATTCACGGACACCTGTTGGCAAATTTATATTTGCATTCATATATGTCGAGCTTCTCGGTGTCATGAGCTTAGGAAACGTAATTACTTTTATGATGTTTGCATCTGTTGCTAAATCATACATTTGGAAATCTTGCGGTCCTTCAATTGATTTACATAAACCTATGAATTCACCAACTTTATGTTGACGTTTTAAGCATGTTTTTCTCAGGTCAATAAGACACGAGGTGCCAAGATACACTGGGGGTCACTCTTTGGAGAGTCAGTACTAAGGATTTGAGGCGTATTACATTTTGGGAACATTTGTTATAAACCGAAATCTTTATTTAAATTGTCGAACAATTTGAAGCCATGAGCTTGTGTAATGAACAAGTATTTTGTTAATCCAATGTATCTTTTTAAAACGACACGTTTAGTGGTCGTTCTTATATCTTGTGCTATTGATCTGTGAAGTAACGCCTTCGAATATTCAATATTCCGCTGCCACCCAGATTTGGGGGTGTTACAGATTGGTATCAGAGCCAAGGTTATAGAGAACCAGGTCAAAAGTTTTTGTCTGGACTATAATCATTTTGAAACATTGCATTCACAAATGGGGATTGCACGGGACACACATACATTACTTGTTTGCAATCTAGCATATGTGCTTACATGACATACACTGTTTTAGCATTAGTAGTTTACTAAGTGCTTGCATGATTGATATACGAGTATATAAATTATATTACATATATTACTATAAGACTCTTAAAATTAATACTTATATAAGTTATTTTTGTTTTTACAGTAGGCATGTCTTCTGCATCATCTGCGGTTACCTACACTTCCGTCTACATCGACTCTGAGCCAGGGAGGGTATTTTGGGGAACCGATGAGGAGATATCTGATGGAGGTTCTCCATGAGTCATCATATTAGGATACGATGGACTCCCTATGCAGCCGATAGCCCCACCATCACCAGATTACATACCAGGCCCTGAGGAGCCACAGACACCACCAGTACCACAGGACGAGGATGAGCGTGAGCCTATGTTCATACAGCCACATGATCCTGACTATATGCCAGAGCCTATATACCTTGAGTATATACCATTAGAGGATGAGCATGAGTTTCCGGCTGAGGAGCAACCATTACCTCCTGTTGTTTCACCTACTGCTGAGTCACCAGGATATGTTGTTAAGTCAGATCCAGAAGAGGATCCAAAGTATGAGGATGATGAGACCGAGGATGGTCCGGTTGACTATCCCATAGACGAGGGAGAGGATGGAGATGATGATGACGGTGATTCATCCGGGGATTACGTCGATGATGAGGATGAGGATAAAGAGGATGAAGATAAAGGGGATGAGGAGGAGGAGGAGCACTTAGCTTCGGCCGACTCTGCTGTTGTTGTACCTACTGTTGAGCTTGTTTCCCCACCTGAGGGAACATAGCCTTTTATACCACCATCCTCCACTGACATTACTACCACTAGAGCTAGGATTAATGTCCGGCTTTAGGCTTCTATACCCCTTCCACCAAAGGCAGAGGTTGAGAGACTTCTAGCCATGTCTTCTCCACTACCATTGACAGATTCACGTAAACTATGATCCGGTGGTCTTGGTGAGTCAAACCACATGATAGCCATTTTTGTGAGAGAGAGTAGAGAGAGAAAGTTAAAATGTAAAATAAGATTAATAAAATGGAAGATACAAATGACTCAACCCCTCTATGGAAGCCATAGAGGGGTATTTATACCACCACACATTACATAAGAATCCTATGTTGACTATACTAGTCCCTGTGTGTGGTGATATGGTAAATAATGGTAATTCTGTAAATGTCATCACGTAAAGTAAATTCCCAACAATCTTCCCCCACGGGACGATATACAGAATTACTTACAATACTTTCCTAACAAGTACATAATGATTAAGAACAAGAACTTCCATGAAGCTTCCAATACTGATGACGTCTTCTGTGGTGGTGTTTGACTTCAAGTCTGCACTCCAACATGAATCATCTTTGTAGTACCTTGTAGGAGAAATATTGTAATTGGCATGAACTAAGTAACCCCATACACTTCTGGTTAAGGAGAAGCTTCTGAATTAGCTTCCCCCTAATTCATGCCACATAATCTTCATTTAGAAGCTTTTAAAGCTTCCCCCTAAAAATAGCAATGAATCAGCTTCCCCCTAATTCATGCCGTATATTCTTAATTTAGAAGCTTTCAAAGCTTGCCCCTAAACTAGCAATCCCCTCTTGAGCAGTTTCAAAGCTTTCTTACAAGCTTAGAAAAATTAAGTGCACAGCGGAATTGGTAGGATACCACATCAAATATTACTGCTCCTTTAAGAATAAGCTTAGTGATTGATCGTTTGGGGTAAGCATTAACTGGATCAGCGACGTATCTTCTCACGCTTGAATAATTCTTCTCACAACTTAACACTATGGTCTCATGGTAAATCTCCCAAGGGCAAAGCCAAGGTTAAGTGGAAAGATGTGTGTTGTTTGAAAGATCAGGGTGGGTTGGGTATTAAGTCTTTACATGTTTGGAATGTTGCGCTTATGTCCAAACATATATGGAATATTGTTTCAAAAAAAGATTCTCTTTGGGTCAAATGGGTGAACTCTTACAGATTATTAGATAGGAGGTCCAATGTTAGGAAATTTATATTCCAATCCTTAAGGATGTTTGCTAGGGTTGGAGGAAAATTTTGATGTGTAGAGATGTTTTAAGGGATCATATCGTTTCTAAAATTAGGAATGGGAATGACACCTCTATGTGGTTCGACAATTGGTGTTTCTTAGGCCCTTTATGTCAGTTCATTTCTAATAGAGATATTTTTGAAGCTGGTCTTTCTCTTTCTTGTAAAGTTGCTGATGTTATCTCTAATGGGGAATGGATTTGGCCTGTAAGCTGAAAGTCAAAGTTTGAGTTTTTATTCCATCTCCCTCCTTCTTTATTATTTCATGATAGGATGGATAAGGTTTTATGGAAGACCAGGAATGATAAGGTATGTCAGTTCTCTATTAAAATTGCTTGGTCTCATCTTTCTATACCTAAGCCTGTTGTGCCTTGGTATAAAATTGTTTGGTTCAGCCAAAATATTCCTAGAAATGCTTTTATATTATGGCTTGCAATTAACAAGAAATTAAACACCCAAGATAAGGTTGCTGTTTGGAACAAGGTTGATGTTTTGAAGTGCCCTTTATGTAATTCTGTCATGGATGACCATGATCATTTGTTCTTTGGATGCGAGTTTTCCCTCAAAGTCTGGCATCACTTCAAGGTCCTTATGAGGTTTGAAGCTGCTCCTGATAATCTCTTTTCTATTATTGAGTATATTTCATCTAGACCTGTGAACAAGTCTATTTAGAGTATCATTCAAAGATTGGTTGTTGTTGCTACTGTATACTACTTATGGATTGAAAGAAATAATAGAATTTTCAAAAAAAGTTCTAGAAAATTTGTTCCATTATAAAAGAGCTTGTTAGATATAGGCTGATGAGTCTCAAGATCAAAAAGTCTAAACAAGCTTTGTTGGCTGCTAAGATTTGGGATTTTCAGGTGATGCAGTGGAATATAGAGGGGAATTTGAAAGATAAATTATAAGGTGGGCTATGATTTGTAGGTTGGTTGTAGTAAAGAGTCATGTTGTTTGGTTTGGTTATGTCATTTGTAGCAGTTAGATGGTTTGGGTCATTTATAGGCATATAATTATCCAGACTGCAGATTTGAATGGTGGTAAGGATTGGTTTCTTCTTTACTCTTGCTACTTAAAGTATGAGAACAGGATTAGTTCTATGAAGAATTTTCTTATTATCTTTTGGGTTGGATGGAGGTTATGTATTGAAATAGATGTGGGTATGGATATTGGTAAGTTCAAAACGGAGATGCTGGTTTGTTTGTCTAAGTGGTCTTGGTGCATTTCTACTTGGGATCCCTCATGGTGGAATGATATTCTTTGGATGAAGCTTACTGATATGCATTCTGTGAAGACTATCCATCCTCATGTTGGTCTGTTATGGTTTGCTATTTGTAACAACTTGTTTCTTTTTAGTATTATTTGTGTAAAAAC
>BQNB010133837.1:0-18403 GCA_026074375.1 Tanacetum coccineum | reverse complement strand
AATGTCGAGTTCTAATCCTAGCTAGAACCAATCTATCACAGCTTATAATCACACTACTTCACACCAATTCACACCTTTGCTTCACTTTACAACTTCTCTTCACTTCACGACTTCTTTTGACTTCACAACTTCACTTCGCCAAGACACTACAATGATCACACCGATCTAACACCACTTACTATGATCACTACGATCTAACTATACTTTCAATGATCACCACAATCTAACTATTGTACACAACTACAATACACACCTTCACAATATACATAAATGATTTACAAGATCTAACACAACTTCATAACAACACCAACTAAACTATAACACTTCTTGACTTGATGATAAGAAGTATTCTTCTCTTGCACTTGAGGATCAAAGCTTGGATCACTTGGAAACAAAGCTTTATGATTAAATGATCAAAGGATTGTAGGAGAGTATAAACTGATTTAGAACAGAAAGAAAGTGTGTGCAAAAGGTAAGAAAATTAGTGGGAAATAGTCTAATATTTATAGGCAAACTGAGTTGCCTTTTTGTTTGGGCGGTTCCCTTAATTAGGGTGCCAGTCCCCTTAATAATTAAAGGGACCGCCCTTATAAAACATTTCTTGTCGGTCCCCAGACGCTCCATTTTTTGTCTTTTCTGGAACATTTCTAGCCATTTTTAGGTAGAAAATTTGAATTCAAAATATTTATTTGAATAAAACATTTCTTTTAAATCTAAAAATGTTTTGTAAAAGATATAAAAATGTTTGTGACATTTTTATAAAAAATGTGAGGTTAAATAAAAATTCCTTTGATCATAAAATGCATTAAGCATTTATTTATTCATACCTTTAAGTGATTAAATTTTTGAAATGAAAATTTACTACTAATTATTTGTTTACGAATAATTTTTCATTAATCGTTTTTACATTTTGTGATTATCAAAACGTAGAGAGATCGAAAAATATTAATAACGTTTTTAGGCATTATTTCTATCAACAATCTCCCACTTTTTGATGATTACAAAATCTAAACTCATTAAATGAAAAATTAGATTTAAAACAAGTATTTAGTGAGTTTATCATTTCTCCCCCTTTTTGTAGAATAAAAAAGACTTCGCCGATGAATGTTAGTAAGACCGATGAAATAAATGCTCCCCCTTGATGTGTACTCCCCCTCGTTCGAGGGCACTAAGGAATCGAGCTATGGTAATTTTGCTACAAAAATAAGTTAGAAGAACAAGACAACTATTTCTGTAACACCCCCAAAATGGGTCGCAGCGGAATAAGGATCCGGGGCATGTTACTTCAAGATCAACAGCTCAAGATATATATAAGAACGACACAAAAGTCGTTTAGATTGATACATTGGATTTAAATAAAAGACATATTACAAAAGCTTATAGCTTTACTTGTTCTTTGTTTAACATTACAAAAGATAACATAGATTTCCCAAAACATGATGCACATATATCTTTAACAGTGCAATCCAAAACCTAATCCAATGCATCCTTGGCATCTCGTGCCTAATGACCTCCTGAAAACATTGCTTAAAACGTCAACAAAATTGTTGGTGAATTCATAGGTTTATGTATTTAAATTATGCAGGACCGCAAGATTTTTCCCGTGATGTTACAACAGATGCCAACAATCACAAAACCAGATTATTGTTGCACAAAAGCTCAGACACCGAAGCTCACCTAAATTTGCAATTTAGCCAGTTATTTGCCCGTACAGAGTTGTAACCCGCACATCCAAGCCCCGACATGGTCAACGTTCGTTCCCATGAATAGCTAAATCACCCAAACGGGGATGGTTAATCCAATAGCTCTATTTATATCATTACGCAGCTCACATAATGTAATTTACAACTACATCTTGCAATTAACAGTCAAGAATAAATGGCTTCAGAAGGGTTATCGCAACTAGGCAAACACATAATCATATATTACTTTCACACTTGCTCCAATTTAAAACAATCATGTTTCCACCCAAAATTAATATAAATCAGTAAAACTGATACAAAGGGGGCTATGAACCACTTGAGTACAGATAGCTCAAAATAATCAACAGATAAAACGTCACCGCAAGAGATAAATGCAACCTATTTAAAATAAGGCGCTATAATACTGAGTACTTAATTTAATACATTTGACTATAATCTTATAGTTTTACATCGAAACTATCGTTCGGCTATCCATAATAAAAGAGTACATGGACATGACGTATGAGGATTTTAGACACTTTAAATCAATAAATCCAACACTCATCGAAACGCCAGACCGAGAAGGCCTATTATGAAACTCCCCTAGTAATATAGCACTTTGATAACCCCTCAATTATTCTATATACATAATCATTCGACTAATCGTTTAGTATAATAATATTTATAAAAGTGAAAAACGTTTATAAATAACTTTTCGTAAAAAATACCAATTTGGTCGTATTAAGCCCGTGCTCGCGTTTTACGTCCACAGTCCTTCTTAGTAAACGACGAAGCGATCAAAATATTACATTTTCAAGTTTTATAACAGATTTCTGCGATGAATATAAAATTAAACTGTTCACAACACTCGTTTGTTCGTTTCAGGCTTTAATTGGCGTTAAACTGGTAATCGTAAAAACTTATTCGTTTTAATCCGCCATTTTAGTGATTCCTTCGAGTATGTTTTTGGTATTAAAAAGGTAATAATATTTTCTAAATTAATCCCGCTGATGAATAGTACTTTTACTGTTCATAGTTTATAAAGTTCTTTTATAAACTTTAAGTATCGAAAACGTCGTAGTTTATTCGTATAGTACCGTTTTAGCGATTCTTGCGTGTACTTCTCAGGAATAAAAGTATATCATATTTTAGATGTTTTTTAAAATGAAAGTATGCTGTAATGAATAGTAACTTTATAAAAATAGTTTTTATAAAAAGATTTATAGTCGTAAACTGTTTTTAAACGTATCTTTTAACGTTATAGATCGGTTTTTTTTCAAGTTTCGTAATATTAGGAATCTCCGTCACGAACGTATAATTATATATTATATCAAAAAAAAAACTACTGTCCAAATTCGAATTACCACAGCCCATAAGTATTTATATGTTTAACTTTATAAAAACCTTGTTTTTATGTATTATTAACTTAGTAGTTTACTATAAAAACTCTTAAAAACACATTTGACACTTGTGGTACTTATAATAAAGTCCAATATCATCCCTAGTCCATGTAAATTCATTGTAACAAGTTTAACCCTTTTTCCTTCTTACATTCATTTGTATTTACATAGAAAAACTTTAAAACCCTAATTACCTTTAAACATGTTTATACATAAACTATAAGTTAAACAATATTATATATTTTTACTTTTCCATGATAAAAGGACCATAGACATAAGAATAAGGTAACACTATAATCATAAACATAAATAATCACTCATTTTACATAATAGAAAGCCCTTAGTGGTGATTATGGCTATATTTAACATGTAACACATAAAATCATAAGAAATAAAAGTATAAGGAATAGGAAAACCTTATAATGATGATTAGAGGGATTAGAGATGTGAGACAGACTGATAAGATAAACAAGTTCTAAACCCGCATTTAGATTCAAAACAAAGCGTTCAAGCTTATAACCCAAGATTAAGGTTCTTCCCAAAACCCTAACTTTACTTTTTCTTCTAATCCTTGCAAATGAATGAACGCAAAGCTTGCAAACCTTTAGAATACCTTAAGTATGTTGTGTCAAGGTTGTAAACTACAAAATCAAAGTATGGATTTTGTTTGGTGCATATATAGGCGGAGGTTTTGGACTTGTAAAAGATAGGAATAATATGACTTTTTTAGGCATTAAATGAGCTTTCTTGTTCCTCAAGCTAATAGCAGCACTTGACGACGGTCTGGTCTTTGAGAACAAAATGTGGGTATTTCTTCTGAATTGATCTTCGTGTCCCATTAATACTCTAGACCCTCTCTTGGAGTTCCATCGAACCTTGACTAATGGGATACGGCTTCGCTTCAACCGTTTAACTTCACGATCTGTGATCTCTATCGGTTCCTCGACAAACTGAAGCTTGTCATCAAAATGAAGTCCATCCAACGGAACGGCTAAGGGTTCGTCGGCATGACACTTCTTTAAGTTGGACACGTGAAATGTATTATGAACTCTGCTCAGCTCCTCAGGAAGCTCGAGCTTGTATGCAACGTCTCCAACCCTTTTTATTACCTTGAAAGGTCCAACAAACCTGGGATTTAATTTCCCTCGTTTGCCAAAACGTACAACCCCTTTCCAAGGCGAAACCTTGAGCATCACTTTATCTCCAACCTCAAACTCCATCGGTTTACGCTTCAAAGGCAACGCGAAGCTCTTTTGCTATCCTTTGTTAACATGAAATGATCTTCTCTGTCGTCTCTTGAACGATCTATGGGCCGGTGAGTTAAACTTCTCCAACCTCAGCCCAACAAACAGGCGAACGACATTTTCTACCGTAAAGATGCCCTCTAAAGGGTGCGCTTAAATGCTAGCATGATAACTGTTATTGTATGAAAACTCGACCAATGGCAAATGTTTAACCTAACCATTTCCAAATTCGATCACACAAGCTCTAAAGCTATCTTACGAGAGTTATACGTTCACTCTGCTTGTCCGTCATTGTGGATGATATGCCTACCATATCTAAACTTGTAACCCAAAGCTTTTCTGAAAGTGACCTCACAGAAATATCGCTGCGAACCTAGGTCACGATCACAAATAATCGAGACCGTATCCATTCCTTTTACTACTTCTTCAGGTACAAATTCTCGCTAGTTTCTCCAGAGAGTCCAGTTTCGTTCATGGGTATAAAGATTGCGGGCTTTGTAAGGACGTCAACGATTACCCAAATGGTGTCCATACCCTTGTGATGACTTCGGAAGCTTTGTGACAAAATCCATAGTGATATTGTTCCCCTTCCATAGAGGTATCTCGGGTATGTAACCAACAAACCCATTGTCACTGATGTTCAGCTTTGACCATAAGCACAGGTCAAGCACATCAAACAAATTGCGATAATCAGCTTTCATCTTGGGCCACCACTATCGCTTTCAATTCCGTCTTGGTACATTTTCTCGGAACCTGGATGGATAGAATCCTTCCGATTTGAGGGACTCGAGCGCATGATCACATCCGTAACTATGTCAATAACCAGTAACCACTCCTGCTATTGAGGCATAGGGTTCCATCCGACGAGGTTCCAACTTTTCCGTTCTAATTGAGCCTATGGATAATATAGCAATTTTCAATCCAGCATACCTCAACATCTCACCACTTGAATTTTTACTGTTTCCTCTTCAGACTGAGCCCTTCAAGATTTAGCTAGAAATCAAGCCAATAGTCATGAAAAGCCTCCGAACTCTTAACGGTGGATCCTTCTTTCCTGCTCACACATCACAACGACAGTTGCCTACCAGGTGATTACGAAGTCCAATCGTAATCAGCTAAGCAACTCTAACCCTCGGCGTTGTCTCATGTTCAATTCCTTCTGATTACAATATGCTGTAAACTCTTATGATCAGTGAAGAAAACGAGAAAAAAAAAAAAAAACAACCAAACAAAAAGGAACACTGGTAGCACTTGTACTCTACAGATAGTGCCTCACTTTTCAGAGCGAACACTACTCACCAAGTTCCAGATCATGAGTAGAATAGTTCTTCTCATTGATCTTGTTATCTGAGCCGTGATGCATAAGAAATAAACCTTTTCCTTTGCATCAACACAGCGCCCAAACCTCTTTGAAGCATCGCATATACATAAAATCTCACTTCCTCGTAAAGCCATAATTGGTGCACTACACAACTCTGTTCAATAACTGGAACGCTGCTTCTTGGTTGGTCACCCCACTCAAACTTGACCTTCTTTATGAGTGAGCTTGGTCAGTGGTTGGCGATCTTTGAAAACCCTATCAATGAATCGTCCGTAATACCGCAAGACCTAAAAACTGACGAATCTCCGTTGGTGTCTTAGGAGATGCCCAATCTTTAACGGATTCGATCTTGGCTGGATCCACATGAATGCCTTTATTATCAATCACGTGACCGAGGAACTGTACTTTGGGAATCCAAAATTCACACTTGGAAAATTTTGCATACAACTCCTCTTTCTTCAACAACTCCAATATTATCTTCAGATGCTCTTCGTGCTCTTGCTTGCTCTTGGAATAGATCAAAATATCGTCAATAAAGACAATTACGAATTTGTCCAGATAAGGTTTGCACACTCGGTTCATGAGGTCCATAAACACAGCAGGTGCGTTGGTTAAACCAAACGGCATAACTTGGAATTCATAATGTCCATATCGAGTTCTGAAGGCAGTCTTCGAGATGTCTTCCTCTCGAACCCTCAATTGGTGATAACCTGACCTTAGGTCGATCTTCGAGTAGACACTCGACCCTTGAAGTTGGTCAAATAAGTCATCAATTCTTGGTAGCGGATAACGGTTCTTCACCGTTAGTTTGTTTAGTTCCCGATAATCTATGCACATCCGTAACGATCCATCTTTCTTCTTAACGAATAGAACTGGAGCTCCCCATGGTGACGAACTAGGTCTTATAAAGCCTTTGTCGGAAAGCTCTTGTAGTTGATCCGCCAATTCTTTCATTTCTGATGGGGCCAATCGATAAGGTGCCCGTGCTACAGGTGCAGCACCAGGTACTAGATCGATGTGAAATTCCACTTGTCTGGTAGGTGGAAGACCTGGCAAGTCCTCGGGAAATACTTCGGGAAAATTTTTGACGATCGGTACATCTTGCAGTTGCTTCTTCTTCGACTTGTCTCCAGTCTCCTTGATGGTAATATGTGCCAAAAAGACGTGACATCCTTGCAGCACATACTTCTGGGCTTTGGTGCACGAGATGATGTTTAATCGAGTCCCGCGTTTATTTCTACTTCCGTCTCCATGAAAAATTAAGATTTCGCTCCCAAAGGGAATACGAACGATTTTCTTAGCACAGTCAATAACGGCTTGGTATTTCGTCAACCAGTCCATGCCAATTATGACGTCATAAGTACCCATTTCTACAGGCATTAGGTCGACGTGAAACGGATGGTTCAGAAAATTTAACGTGCAACCCAGTAATACCGTATTTACCCAAATTATTCTACCATCAGCTAATTCAACGTTATAACCATGATCTAATGTAGTGGGGGCTATATTAATCAAGCACTAAATTGAGAGACACGAAACTTCTATCGCACCAGTATCAAATAAATGGGAAGCAACAACGGTGTTAGAGAAACGTACCCGTCCCAACGTTGTTTGTCTGGGTTTTGCCCTCCAACTCCCACTGCATAACCCGGCTACACGTTACCATTTTCCTGTTCTTGGTTCTTCCACTGGGGGCAGTTGTTCACGAAGTGGCCTGGAGCCCCACACTCAAAGCAAATGATGGCATTGGTATTTGCCCCTTGGGCTCTTGGGTTGTTGTTGTTATGGTTGTTGTTGTTATTGTTGTTGTGGGTTGTTGTTGTTATTTTGCAGTTGTCAGGCCGGCTCCTACAGTCCTTGCCAGGTGCCCAACTACATGCAGTTAGTGCATTTTGGTGGACAAGGACCGTAATGAGGTTAAGTACACTTGGGACATCAGGTTTGAGAACCCTTATACGTTTCCTTGTACCGTTTCCCCGGCAGCATAAGCCCGCCTGTGTTCTGCTTTTGTTGGTTGTGGGATTTGGTTATTTCAAGGAGTGTATTTTTCAAGCTTCCTCTTGTTTCTGCTGTCCATCACAGCAAAAGTGTATTAATTTCTCCTATCCATCAATTTCAGTTGCCATCTTAATAGCCTCCTGCATGGTCCTTGCTTCGATCCACAACCCTTGAGTAAATTAGGTCGGGCAGCCCCAACCCCCGAAAACATACCTTCAATTTGTCAGTCTCTTCAGGGATACATCCTGATCA
Source organism: Tanacetum coccineum (assembly GCA_026074375.1). Taxonomy (NCBI): domain Eukaryota; kingdom Viridiplantae; phylum Streptophyta; class Magnoliopsida; order Asterales; family Asteraceae; genus Tanacetum; species Tanacetum coccineum. The sequence continues at coordinate 10,506 of BQNB010133837.1, read as the reverse complement.
CACAGCAATGCTAGTCCTGGAATCGTTTGTTGTAGGCTACCACATCGTGCCTTGACTTTTTAGGTTCACAACTTCTGCCTTTAATCCTTCTTAAAAAAAAAAAAAAAATTTCATTCCTTCGGACAATATTAGTTGTCATCTCTTCTCAAGCAGACCACGTCATTGCATATCGACCGCATTAGTCAGTGTCTATCATGTAAGTTTCCACCATGTTAGAGCCATTCCCATAAGAGTACAAGTGGCAAACTTCACTTGATTCTCCATGGTGCAGTTACTTATGCGAAACACGGTTTCCATCCTCTCAAACCACTGGGTCAAGTCGACCACTCCTTCTGTGCCCCTGAAGAATAAGGGTTGACATTTCATGAAGTCTTGATATGTGCACTCCCGAATTTCATGAAGTCTTGATATGTGCACTCCCGAACAGTGCGTTCATTCCTTCTCACACCTGTTCCCGAGGTATGGCTATCGTCGCCATTTCGGGTCGTAGCACGTGCCGCCAACACAGCAGTGACACCCTCGTCGATCATGGCCTGAAGTTGGGCACCGGTGACCGAAGTGGTGGTAGTAGGGTCTGCGACTGGTGGGGGAGTTGTACCTGGGTTTAACCTCGTGGGCCTTCCTCTTGGTGCCATTTTTCTTAAATCATAAGAAAACATAATACCCGTTAGATTTCAAAAATCTTAACCATAACCCGATGTATACATAATGAATAAAACGAGATCACAACACATGGTGAAATACACAACAATATTGAAATTAACAAATCGACATTCATTCATAACTTGGGAAAATAATACATGATTGGTTTAAATACAAACGATCACAACACTTAGGTTACAAGACAAAATAACCTAAAGCCATACTAGCCGAGATATACTCGTAATACTTAGTAGGCTGTACAAAGTAGCCGATACATGAACAAAAAGATCTAAACAGAGTAGCTAGACAAAACAAAAGATCTATACAGTCTGCTAGCTGGGAATAACCCATAATACTTAACAGACTGTACAGTAGCTACAATCATAACCCAGTCTAAGAACTGCTACTGGCCTCCTCTGGTAGCTCTGGCTCTGCAGGATCCTTAGCAGGTCCCTGCTGTCTCTGCAGCTCGATCATCTGAGCCTTGAGGCTCTTCACTATCTTTAGGGTCTCTACTAACTGCCTCTGCCTCCGATAGTCTGCTTTCAGCAGATCTGTAATCACCGCCTGCCTCCTACGGTCTGCTGCCTGCAACTCAGTGATCTCGGACTGCTGAGCCATGACCGTAGTCCGCAGTGATATGCCCTCAGAATGTACCTGATCGCAGGCATCCATCGACCGTGCCCAAGCGGCACGAGATAATCTGGCCTCCTCCTCTATCAGAAGGGCAGTGCGTCTGTGGAATGGCCTATCCCTGTACAACATGTTGACTCGGGCTCTAAGCAGAGCTCGGTCATATCGTGCATCATCCAGCTGAGAATATATGATCTCATCCTCCTGGTCAACAGTAGTAACTAACTCAGTAACTCTCTGGTTGACCCCCTCTAGGGTGGTCGGTGCAATCTCCTGGATGGCTCCTACAAGGTCATCCCATGTATCTGTAATACCATAGCCTAACTCTCTAGACGTCTGGCGTCCTGGAGCGGCATCTAACATATCAGCAAATCCATAAAGGTCTGCCTCAGCTGTGGTAGGTCCAAACTGCCGAGCAGCACCAGCTGCCGAACTCTCCCCGACCTCGTATCCAGGACCAGGAGTAGTACGACGCGGCCTCTTACGAAGCGGTAAACAGATCTCAGGCATCTCAGTCTCATGAACAGGAGATGGTAGTGCATCTCTCTGTCTAATCCCAGCAGCTCGGGATCCCAGAGATCCCTCAACATATGTAGGGCCATTGGGTGGTGGTGATGATATAGGTAATGGTGGAGAGGGTATCTGAGGAAGTGGTGATGAGTATGGAGAGAGAGGTGATGGTGGTGGAGTAGGTAAGGCTAACATCTTGCAACTTCTCGGAGAGGAAACGTGCGGCACCTGGGTTGGATGGACCTCCTAGCCCGTGACGGTAAGCAATGTATGGGTCCTGGTCAGCTGATAAGCAACGGTGCAGGCTCTGCATGAGCTAAGTGCTATCCTCTGATCATTATCATCTCTCTCGTCAGCCAGGATAGTCGGCTGGTCCTCCTCAGGATCCTCCCTCGTCATCCTCCTTGGTTCCTCCTCAGGGTCAGACTCTGGTATATTCCCTGGTGGACTGATGCGTAGGTGAGTCAGACAGCAGGCTTGGCTGCTCCTCAGCGGGAATACTCATCGTATACTGGTTACGAACTCGGGTAAACCAGGGCTCTGGAAAAGGTATGTGAATAGTGAAGGTGGTGCCTGCTCTGGCTCTCGGGCCAGGCACATAATTTGTGTTGGTGGTCCCCTCAAAGGTCAGGTATGTCGTTGGCGATCGGTGAACCGCAAAATTAGGTGCTCCCTCGACTCCTGGTGACCCCATTGTATAAATCGTCATCAAAATACTGCTGTGTATGTAAAGTAGAGTGCTCCGAATCAGACATGAAAGTATTGAAATCAAAAATTTGTTATATAAGTATATTAATATAAGACTATCATCCTTATATACGTAATATTAATAAACACGTATAATCAATTGTGTTGAATATAGCCTAACGATACTGCAAAATTTGTATATGAATACCCCGTAAAAACCCTTTTGTATGTATGCAATGTTTGAAAACGGTTATAGTCCAGCAAAAATATTTTGACCTGGTTCTCTATAACCTTGGCTCTGATACCAATCTGTAACACCCCCAAAATGGGTCGCAGCGGAATAAGGATCCGGGGCATGTTACTTCAAGATCAACAGCACAAGATATATATAAGAACGACACAAAAGTCGTTTAGATTGATACATTGGATTTAAATAAAAGACATATTACAAAAGCTTGTAGCTTTATTTGTTCTTTGTTTATTATTACAAAAGATAACATAGATTTCCCCAAAACATGATGCACACATATCTTTAACAGTGCTATCCAAAACATAATCCAATGCATCCCTTGGCATCTCGTGCCTAATGACCTCCTGAAAACATTGCTTAAAACGTCAACAAAATTGTTGGTGAATTCATAGGTTTATGTATTTAAATTATGCAGGACCGCAAGACTTTCCCGTGATGTTACAACATATGCCAACATTCACAAAACCAGATTATTGTTGCACTAAGCTCATGACACCGAAGCTCCCCTAAATTTGCTATTTTAGCAGTTATTTGCCCCGCTACAGCTTTTGTTAACCCGCAACATCCAAGTCCGACATGGTCAACGTTCGTTCCCAGTGATAGCTAATCACCCAAACGGGGAGGTCAATCCCAATAGATCTATTTATCTCATTCGCGCTCACATAATGTACTTAACAACTACATCTATGCAATTGACGGTTCATGAAAATGGGCTCAGGAGGGTTATCGCTACTTAGGCAAACACATAATCAATATATTACTTTCAACACTTGCGTCCAATTTATAAAACAAGCATGTTTCCACCCCAAATAATATCAAATCAGTAAAACTGTAAAAGTGGGGCTATGAACTCACCTTGAGTACAGATAGCTCAAATATAACACAGATAAACGTCACGCAAGACGATAGATGCAACCTATTTAAATTAAGGTCGTATAAGTACTGAGTACTTTAATTAATAACATTGAATATAATCTTATAGTTGTTACATCGTACTATCGTTCGGGCTATCATAATTAAAGAGGTCATGACATGACGTACGAGGAGTTTAGGACACTTTAAATGTTAAACCAACAAACTCATGATACGCCATCCGAAGAGGCCCTCATATGAAAACTCCCTAGTAATTAGCACTTTGATAACACTAATATTTCTATATATAGCTACTCAACACTAATCGTTTTAGTAAAATAATATTTATAAAGTGAAAACGTTTATAAATATACTTTTCGTAAAAATGACCTAATTTGGTCGTTTTAAGCCCGTTGCTCGCGTTTCTTACGTCCACGTCTTCGTAGTAAGACGAGCGATCAAAATATTACATTTTAAAGTTTTTAAGATTCTGCGATGAATAGTAAAATTACTGTTCACAACAGCTCATTTGTCGTTTTAGGCTTTAATTAGCGTAAACTTGTAATCGTAATAACTTATTCGTTTTAATCCCGATTTTAGTGATTCCTTCGAGTACGTTTTTGTTATTAAAAGAGGTATTATATTTTATAAAGTTAATCCCGCTGATGAATAGTACTTTTTACTGTTCATAGTTTATAAAATTACTTTTATAAACTTTAATTATCGAAAACGTCGTAGTTTATTCCTTTATAGTTCGTTTTTAGCGATTCTTGCGTTGTACCGATCTCGTAACAAAAGTTATATTAATATTTAGGTTTTGTTTTAAACTCAAACCTACTGCCATGAATAGTAACCTTTTATAAAAATAGTTTTATAAAAGTATTTATAGTCGTAAACTCGTTTTTAACGTATCTTTTTCGTTATAGATCGGTTTTTCGAGTTTCTTATCATTATGGAATCGTCATGAGGCGTATTATTTTTATAAAATATCATTACCTACTGTCTAAGATTCGAATTAAAACAGCCCATATGTATTTAAGTGTATAACTTTATAAAAACTTGTTTTATGTATCATTTTCTTTAGTAGTTTATTATAAAAACTCTTGTAACCATATTTTACATATGTGGTACTTATAATAATATCCAATATCATCCCTAGTCCTTGTAAATTCATTGTAACAAGTTCAACCCTTTTACTTTCATTGTTTTCATTAGTATTTACATTAGATAACTTTAAAACCCTAATTAGTCCTTAAACATGTTTATACTTAAACCATAAGTTAGCATACTTTTATTTTCACTTTTCCATGATATATAGGACCATATGACATAAGAATAAGTGAATATAATCATAAACATAAATAATAACTCATTTTTCATATTAGAAAGTCCTTAGTGGTGATTATGGCTATATTTAACATGTAACACATAAAATCATAAGAAATAAAAGTATAAAGGAATTAAGAAAACCTTAGTAATGATGTAAGAGATGATAAACAAGTTCTAAACCCGTGTTTAGATTCAAAACCAAGCTTTCAAGCTTATAACCCTAGATTAGGTTTCCAAAACCCTAATCTTTCAATAACTTCTTAAAATCTTTTCAAAGCTTAGCCAACCCTTGAAACCTTCTTAGAATACCTTAAGTATGTTGTGTATATGCTTGTATAAACTTAGAAAATCAAACTATGGATTTTGTTTGGTGGCTATATTGTGCCGTGAGTTTTGGGGTGTAAAAGAGAGAAATAATATGAATTTTGCATGTAAAGATTTTAAGTAATGTTTACTTGTGCATGCATGGGTATTTATAGTCAAAATATCTTCCTAACTTAACCATGTTTACTTTCTAACCCTAGGTTAAAGTTAACATAACAAGTTGATAAAGGTGTAAGAGTACCTTTATAAAATATCTAGATATTATGGAAAGTGATGACTCTTGGTTCTATCCTTTAAAATTCGGCATATATATGTATATATAAGATGTTATTTTTATTATTTTGAGTATTGGGTATAATCGTGGGTATTTGTTTAGGCGTAGTTAGGTTTTAGAACTTCCGGGTATGCCTAAACGTATTTTATTATGAAACGTAAGCATTTTACGTAGCCGATAAAAATAAAATGAACAAAGTCATTTATTATCCTCATAATAATCATATAACACTTGCTTGATGCAAACATTTAATCGTTTAATGCCCGTTTACATTGAATGATCATTTTCAGTTTACGCGATAAAGCCGTACAATACCAACGAACTTTAACAAATTTATCGATTTGGTACGTGAACTATTTTAATTATCTATTAACGTAACGTACTTAAAGGTTTTGTGTCGAGTTGCACAATGAAACTTGTTTTACCGGTTTTCACATAATTTTACAAATTTAAAGCCGTACAATACCAACGAACTTTTACAAATTTATCGATTTGGTACGTAACGTACTTAAAAAAGTGGTATAAATTTTACAAATTTTATACTTTTAATATTACACGTAGGACATTAGCCGGTTTTCAAAGTTTTTATCCGGTAACCAGTTGAATTATGGCAAATCGACACATAAATGAAAGTAGTGTACGTTACTAGATAATTAAAAATAGTTCACGTACAAACGATACTAATTCTGTTTAAAGTTGTTTGTTATTGACGGCTTTAACCCTTTAACTTAACGATTACGGTTAGAGCAACGCGTACCACCCCTAACAACAATAAATTATGAATTACATAATGTCATACAATGACCTAAAATATGAGGTGTTATAATGACCTTTCCAGAAAAGATTTAGTACAAGGCTTACCAAGATTGAAGTTGGAGAAAGATCATCTTTGCTTAGCGTGTCAACTAGAAAAGAGCAAAAAGCATAACCACATACCCAAAGTGTTAGGTCACATTAATCTTGAATCAATCATATCGAACATGTATGCATAGAGAGAATAGTAGAGAGAGGGACAAGTATTTGAAATTCAATTGAAATCAAAGCGATGGGAAAATTAAAAGAGTTTGTCAGTGCTCCCCTCTAATAAGATTTATAGGGGTATTTTAGGTGATGGAAGGAGACTTCCCTCTTATTTTCCTAACTTGGTCACATCTAGTCCCTAGACTTTGGTAATTATGCTATTTCATTCTTTTGCATAATATACCTAATTACAAACTACTTTGACTTATCAAAAGAAGTCAATAACGCTTAAATAAAAACCAAACTCACATAATCGACACTTTTACATGATCCCTAACCATTCCCCTAAAAGGGTCGAATATTCAGGGGATCTTTTATAAGGTCAAGTGGTTCTTCATTCACGAACCTCTCCATCTTATCATCTGCCTTCGATGCTTAAATCTTTCTTTCAATCTCTTCTTCAAACAAAATTCAAGTATTCTGTTTCATCTTAGTGAGATCTTTTTATACGTTATCCATACTTGGCATCATTATTATAATCTCTTCAATCTTTCTAACACTCTATTTAAGTAGCATCACTAAATTATGGATTGTCTAATGTCGTCATCACCCGTTTTTTTTCTATATTCTTGTAAATAATTCCTTCACTTTCGCTCATAGATGATAGAGTACATTTCATGATCTTCAATTCCTGGGAAAGTCATTGTTGGTGCAGTAAGATTAACCTTTTGTTGATAGCTTTCAATTCTAAGTTGGAAGCCATGCACTCTTTCCCATATCACTGTACTTCTAATGAATAACCGCTTAAAGACCATAGCAATCGGTATCAGCATAATCGGCACCTTGCCATTCATAATCAACAAGTATATGTCCTCAATATCGTTCTTGTTAAGATTCTTGTAATTGGGCTCGGAATTGATACAATGCAATCATTAGCTCTCCTTGCAGCAATCTTTCTGATAAACTTGTGTTCATGACCCAATTCCCAATATGTCTTGATGACTTGAACGATTTTTGAGTTTGAATACATTTTTCTTTGGTTTTCCAAGCTCTTTTTTTTCTTATAGTAATAGAAGATCATCGCATGAGGGAAATTTTCCATTCTTCAAACATATCGGTAATATAAGGATTGAATTTCTTTTACACACTTTATTCAACCCATCTGGAAGTTCGTTCTTCAATATCATCATCGTTGAAGATTATTGCTGGAAACTTATGAAGTGACAAGACTATCTTCTCGGGTCCATAATTTCCTTTCTTAAAATACAAAAGGTCTTGATTAATCAGAGATAATGCTTGAGCTTCAGGATCTCGTTGACAGCTATGAACTAATGGTGTGGTCTTTCGTGGATGTGAAGGAGACAAATATTTCTTTTTACTTTCCAGACAATGTCAACTTTAAGAAATTCTTCATCTGGATCCATGTAATATGCTGCTCATCTACCTGAGTAATCTCTGCTAACATCTCATCTAGCATCTTCTCAGCTTAGTTCATCAATAGTCAGCGATCTTTCCATTATTTTTGTGATACATGCTTCGATGTATTCATCCTCATTGAAGCCATAAGAGTCAGTCCAAAATCAAAATATTCATTTTGCTATTGATGTCCTGGAAGTTGATGGAGCTTGTTCTCTTGAAATACGTGTCCAGATGATGACTCTCCAGACACATAAGCTTCATAACTCTGATGTCTTCTACCGTTTGCACTATTCTCCCCATCAGGTGGAGCATCTCAAGAGGATCGTTCCTGATCTCTTAGCAAATGGCAGGAGTTCTAAATGTAGTTTGTAGTCTGTATTTTTCAAACTTCTCAAGAGATGCCAACCTATTTCTATGTCTTGTTGTTGCAATTGAGGCTTAACTTTCATAGCAAGATACAGTTGATCTTGTAGTTTGTGAATTGAGGATGTTTGTGATGAGCCGATGAACATGACGAATCTGTCCAGACATATAACTTTTCGAACAGAATGCATCGACTTAAGAAAGCGAAGACATTGGCAATTGCATTATCAATGTGTGTCTTAATTTGAGCCTGAATATTTCCACGTTCCTTCAAAATAGCTTTAGCAATCAACCTTTCCGTCTCTTCTTTAGCCTTTTACCTCTCGAGAATCAACCCTTCCGCAACATACACTAGAACTTGATTACGAACTTGTTAAGGAACTTGCTTCACAACTTGCTCCTTAATGTGTTTATCCCCCCTAACAGGTTAAGTTCTCAACCATACATGAGAATATTCTAGCAAGTGTATCGAATGACTTTCTTGGCATGAACCTCGCCCGTAGATGTGCAAACAAGTAACCATAACGTCCTTGTAACTCGTAAAAGAAGCTCTTATAGCGTTTGAAGCGAGTAGGTTTTGTCTTGAACATTGATAGAAGTCGATTCATTTTAGCTAACTTTTTGTGAGGTGAACTTAATGATGATTGTCAGTTTGAGGAGTATCATAATTCCTGGAGTTTCTCGGTATTTGAAGATACGAGATTAGTATGAATCCTAGGAGATCTAATTGGTGTAGGGATTAGTAAATTCATAGTCTCCTCTACAATCTTCCCTTTCTCCCTTCTCTTCAATTCATACACCTCATCAGTTATTTCTTTATCTTCATCATTTACATTTACTGGTATAACAACGTTAGTTAGCCCCACCCTGTCTTTTAGACAACTTCCACTTCCGAACATTCCTTATCACTCTAGGGCTTTCCTAGTGTCAGGAATATTTGAATCATCATTCCTGGGAATTGAACTATCATCAACAATTATCATATCCATCCACCATCTTTTCAATTTCATCAGAAGCCTAAGGTGCTCATCAACAGTGCACATTTTCTCTTGCTTCCGCTCCTCACGACTTTATTCTCAGCAAGATAAATTGTAATGTATTCTTGTAAAATCTATCTACATTCATCCGATCTAGTATCTTTATTCCAACTTTGTTTTTGTGTCTTCTTGAGTTAAAAATATTCTTCATAATATCATCATCTTGTAAATTGTGATACATGTCTCGAGCACGTCTTGAGATGGCAGGAAAGATAGTCATGTAGTGATTGACAATGATCTTTGTAAATCTTGGATACTGAATCGAAGATGTTGGATGATGAAGCGAATAATAAAGTCCTTCCCATAGTAACTCCGCATAATCTACATGAATATTGTTGACAAAGCAATACAACATTTGCATTAACTGCAATGGTGGTTGGTCCCATCCAGTGACACGTATTGTTAAGCATTTAGAGAATATTTTGCATAACGCTTGCCATGGCTGCAGAAGACTAGTAGTCTTGAAATTCAATTATGTCTTTAATTCCATTGTAAATCCCAATACTTGCTTGTAAAATGGAACCATGTCTGAAAATGATGGTGGTGGCACGAATGCATTATGATTGTTGGCAGTTGCTTGTGTAAGATGAAAGATTTGTCTGAAGTCATCCAGTGTAAGAGTGAGTTCTTTCTTGTCCAGCATAAACCTGAGCCGATGCTTTGGTCTGTCTTCCTTCAAAGTATGCCAGAACTGTGCCATATAAATCCATGGAACGAATGAAGAAGCTGCAATGTTGAATCGTAATGGATGATTCTTGATGATATTCATCAGAATTTTGCTTTCTAGTGGACATTGCACATGCTTGAGATCAACTTTCTTGTTAGCATCCATAAGATCATATCTCTTGTTCGGAGGACACAATTCATCTGGATGAACATCAGTTGCATGTTGTTGTTGTGCCATGATGATTACTGAATGATTACAATTAAGATGTAAGATAACACACAATTCATTTGACATTTTTGTCTTTTCCACTCTGTCTGTTTTATATGTTCTGGCAATTCTTTTTGAATATATGTTTGATCAGTTTCTTTCCCATGTGCTCGTTCTTGCTTTTTCTAGAACATGCCATACGCTTTATTCTTTTGATTTACCAATTTTTTATTTTTTTTGTGTTCTGGCAATTCTTTTTCGAACACACTTTTGATTTGCTTTTTCGCGTATGGACTTAACTCTCTCTTTCTGTTTTTAAAATATCCTCACCAGAAATTCTTTTTGACATGAT
>BQNB010133836.1:0-15516 GCA_026074375.1 Tanacetum coccineum | reverse complement strand
ATGAAAAAATGAGTGGTTAGGATTAACCCATTTGTTTTTTTTTTGCCCTTGTTTTTTGAGGATCTCAACTCATGTAATATAACGGGTCAAAATCGAAAGTCAAACTTCTGTATTTTTATAAAAATATATATATAGTTTCAGCAGATTCTCGTAAGGGCATTTTGGTTATTTTCTGTCGAGTTTCAGGTCTCGGCTAAAACTAAAAAGTTGTTCGGAATATCGTTTCGCATAAATTTGCTTTAGAACCCGAGTCGTGAACAGGTGATTTAGTAGGTCGTTTTGGTCGGGTCAGACTTAGAAAATAAATGTATTTTATTAAAAAAATCAAGCGTAAAAGTCAACAAAGGACATTAGTAAACGTTAACGAACTATGAAGGTGATTTCGATTTATAAAATAATATCGAATAATATATTATCGTAAGTAATTACTTTTGAGGCCGTTGGTCGATTCTAAAAAAATGAAATAGTATATGATTGGATGGAAAATAGTATATATATAAAATATACTAAGTGTTAAGGTTTAGAACGCGCAAGTGGATTTCTCATCACATATAAGTATGTATGCATATATAAATATATATATGTTTTCGTCATAATGATGTACGCATCGTTGCTCATATTTTGTACGTATTGTAATCGAGCGACGTAATTATAGGTCGTGATCAAGATCGTTACTGCTTCGTTTGTGATTTATTTGGCTTATTCAATCGTGATCGTTGATCAAGGTGAGTTCATAGTCTCGCATTTCAATCTTTTATAAACCCGCGAGGGGAATACATGCTCTTTTACAAACTCATATATTTTACTACAGTACAATTACCTTTCAATACTTTGTGAGTTCATAGCCCCACCTTTTCTCTTTTAATGGTTTTCATAAACTGTTTTCGGGGTGAGAATACATGCTCGTTTTACTACATAAACTTATTGATTTCTATACGTAAGCGTTACATGATTATTTTTACTAAAGCTTGATTTGTTTACTACATGATTTGAGATCGTGAATACCTATATTTGAAACCGTGAATTTTAGACATGATTGTTTTACTACGGACACAAGTGTTTTCTAAATTGTATGCTATCCAGATTACTGCCTGAATATTATTGCCTAAGTAGTCACTATATTGCCACTTAAGTCCCTACTTCTCTGTTTATCATGACCCCTCAGTTGCTAGTGTAGTGAGCGGGGGGGGGTAAGTGTTTGATAGATCTAATCGGTATTAAGAACAACCCACCTTTCTTTGTTTGGGGTCCCGGTTGGTTGGGGGGCGGGGGGGTGTCACAAGCTGACTTATGGTGCATTGAACATTTGAGGTATTACTTTCTAGGATGTTTGGCAGAACATCCTACTTTTATGGGGCATTCCAATCTCTTGATTGAAGTACGTTAAGGTTTCGGTGTCATGAGCTTAGTGCAATAATACAAAGTGTTAGACATGATGAATGTGTTTCTCTTGTCTACCTTACCTATTTTGGACTATGGAATACGTACATAGTCTGCTATTATTTGTTTTGGACTTCGGAATACGTACTTAGTCCACCATTACTTCGATCTTGTGGTCCACTACTGAACATTACTAGATTTATTAAATCACTACTTGGATTTCGGAAATAACACTTTTATATGTGTAAACGCTACTTTTCTTCTGAAATATTTCTTAAACTATTTCAATACTACTTTTTACTTAAACCTATGAATTCACCAACATTATTGTTGACGTTTTTGCGTGTATTTTCTCAGGTTATTATTCTGCTAGCTGAGCATTGGGAGCATTCGTGTCGCGCGGATATAATTTTTTTGAAGGCTTAATAACTTGTATACCATTCGACAAACGTTTTAAAATAAACAAAATGTTTCTATTGCATTATAAATGGAATCCTTTGTAAACTCCGATTTTAATATAACGAATGTGAAATTTATCTTAAAACGTCTCTTTTGAGGTCGTTTTCCGTGACTTGTGTTTTGTGCCCTGAAGTCGCACCCCAATGTTACTATTCCGCTGTCGTCCGATTTTGGGGGTGTGGCATAGGGTTTGTCTATTCCATCGCCTGCATTAGATTAGACACTTATAAAGCGCGAGAAATCCTTTTAGAAGGGTTTAATGTCGAGTAGTGGGTTCTCGACATTTAGACAAGTCTTTAAAGTGGTTGGGGTGTTATGAATAGAAAGTGTTGATCATTAATGCAAGGAATATAAAAAGTGACGATCATTATTGAGATTTAGTATTGTAATAAATAGGTTTATATTAAATGTGTAATAGTTAGGAAAAAGATCTCGTGACTAAAATGTAGTTACGAGATATGACTAAAAGCTAAAGAGCTAAGAGCCTTGAGATAAGAGCTCATTCTGTAGGGTATGTTTGGCGACACGTAGTAGCAGTAAGCAGAAGCAGTTAGCAGGAGCAGGAGCACTAAGCAGTATTTGTTTGTTTAAAAAAGATGTTTAGTAACGTAGCTGTAAGCTGTAATTATAAAGTTTAAAATTACGAAAAAGGGCATATAACCCAATTAAAAAAATTATAAATTTTATATTTGAGAGCATAAATGTAATTTTATAACAAACTGCTAGGAGCAGTTCCGAAATGCTTCTCCAGGAAGCATTTGAGATTGGAGCGGTTAAACAATATTCAAATGCTTGTTGAGGTGTTGCCAAACAAGCTTTTCATCTAAAATGCTTACCGCTTGTCGCTCCTAAACACTCTAAAACGCTTGTTGCCAAACACAACCGTAATAGGTATAAATACCTAATTTTATCATTAGATGAGGTAAGTTTGTCAAATTAATTGAAGAAACGCTTCTCATTTCTATCCCACTCTCTCTTCCTTCTCCCTACCTAATTTTTCTCTCTAATATATCTCTCTGTAACAAACACACATTTATACCTGAAACACACTATATTGCCTAAAACGATCATTTATCAAGTGATATTGGAGCCGGGGGTGATTTAGTGCCGTTTAGATTGATTGATTCATCATGTTAATTTTTGGTCAAATTGATTCCTTACATTAGATATTGACTACACCTCTCTTTAAAAATATATATAATAAAAGAATTCAAGCATTTAGATTTCGAAAATCTAGATCAAAAAGTGACGTGAATCAATTGTTACAACAATTTTCAATCATTTTGTTTAGCAGCGGCCATTTTTTTTTACTCGTCGTTGGTGACAACACACACGTCAGGAGCATCATTAATGATGGCAAGTATGTTGAGGTCTCAATAATGACGTAAATGGAATAAAATAGTGATTTTGGAGATAAAGGATTTTCGATTCATATAAGTGGTGATTTACGATTCAAGATCTAAAAAAAGGTGACGTGTGGATCATAAGGTGCGACGTGGGAAAAATTCAAAAACGAGGTTTTTTACTTTGTGAATTTTGGTCGAAATTAATAAGATCGATTCGCGATTTGAGTTAGATTTGATTTGTGTTAGATATTATTAGTGATTACACGCTTTTATTGGAATCAATCGATGGTTAATTTGTGGTTTTATGGTGCTACGCGAGGATTAGTATATGAATGAGGTTTTTAATTTTTCCAGTTGATCAAGATTAAGGTGTTTTGATTAGTGTTTAGTGCTAGATTGGAAGCTAATTGGTGATTTTCAAGATCAAATTGAGTGTTTTAGCTTGATTTTTTGAGGAATTTGTGGTATATTGTGACGCGAGGTTTATTTTTACCAAACAAGGTTTGTTAAATTTGAGGTTACAGTATTCATTTGTTGGAATTGTCGATAGAAAAGTGGTTTGATTACTCGATTGTTGAAAAGAATTAAAGATTAAGGTTTTAGAAAGTGGTTAATTGAGATTTTGGTGATTGAGTGTTGTTGAATACTCAATTAAGTGGAAGAGTTTCTAAAAGGTTCTAGAAGGTTGGTGGTTACCAAGTTGTTAGAAGATTGTTACAAGGTGGAGAGTTTGTTACAAAGCGGTTACTATACTCATTTGCATATAAGGTTTGGAGAACGAGGTTTCAAAGCGGTTACATTACTCATTTGCAAGATTAAGTATTCATCTTCGTGGAACCTCGTTCATCATTCGTTGACTTTGGAAGAAAACCTCTTTTGACTACTCATTTCACACGTGTGACTTCAAGACAACTCATTTGGTCTTCAACCTCAATTACTCTTCAACGTGGGAAACCTCAATTAGTTCATCTACACAAACCTCATTTAGATTTAATACTTCAACCTCATTTGATCCAACCTCATTTGACTAAAAGCTCATTTTCTACATAATGGGTGAAATTGTCTTTTCATTGGGAAAACATCTATCTTCATTTGGTACTAGTGTTTTGGAACCTCGATTGGAACCTTAACTCAAACCTCAACCGGAAAATTATCTTGAACTACAACTGGATTTCGGTTGGAACCTCATTTGCATATTTTTCACGGGAAGGATACAACTTTATATGGGATTCTACATCGAACCTCGTTTTGGATTTTATTGAAGTACCTCATTTAGGATTCATCTTTCAAACCTCATTTGGATTCTCGGGCTAAACCTCATTTAGGATTCATCTTTCAAACCTCATTTGGATTCTCGGGCTAAACCTCATTTGGAAAAACTAGTCAAAACCTTATTTGGGATATTGTAGACGTACCATATTTAGGAATCACCATTCTAACCTCATTTGAATTTTTGGACAGAACCTCATTTGGGAAATAGTGTCAAACCTCATTTGGGCTTATTTGTGTGATACATTTGGAATCAGAAGAAATGGTATCTTTGTGTTCGGATAAAGACGAGAAAGAATGGTAACAATTATGAGCAAGAAAGAAATAAATGAAAGACAAATGTAATAAAAATATTCGAGAAATTGAGTCATACGTTTGGATGCTAAACCCATCATACAATTCTGATGATAACCGAGCATTTAATGCAATCTTTGGAGAGGAATTTAATTCTTTCAAAGGTACGGTTTTTCAAAACGTGTCTCTACTCGAAAATCAATTTGCTAAAGAAGAATTTCATGAGTATGACTCCAAGACATATTTCATAATCCCCGTGAAAATGTTTGAGACATTCTTAACAGATGGAAATTCGTGAAATATGAGCACTTTGAGTTTTTTCAAACAAGTGGGGAACCTTCAACGGTACACTCGACACATTGGCGATCTCAAGAATATGATTATTCTATATCTAGATGATATAGAAAAAGTAATTGCTGCAAGAGCACATCTTGAATAAGAATTGTTGATAAAAGAAAGATATGTCAATGAAAGAAAACGGGTGAATGAATTAGAGATGCAGAAACAAGAAAGGATGGTCGATACGGGTAAAAATTCAAAAGGTAGTTTGGATTCTACAGACCAACAGGGTTAATGCAACAGTCTAAGAGAAAATACGGATGCTGAAGGTGCACAGATCAGTAAGGATACTTTAGAAGATGATAACGATGTTGTTGGAGCTTCTCATGACAAAGACAACAAAACTAAGGTACAAAGTTCAAATAACGAGGTATTTGAGAATGTCTTTGCTCATGATCATGATAAAAAAAACGTGATGATTTTAAATCATTAGTTAGGATTGTGCAACATGCAGTTGAGAAAACAAACAAGGATAATAAAGCGCTTAAAGAAGAAAATGTTTTGTTAACCAAGGAACTTAAGGAGTACAAGGAAAGGGTTTGGTTTTTATGAAAACAACCCAGGACACAAAAATGATTTTCAAAAGTAATACATTGAGTCTTCTCAACGAGAAAAGAGTTTACAAGAACGATTTCAAACTCAATCTTTTTTTGATAGACGTAAACTTGAGGCTCTTGAAATAGAAAAACGTGAGTTAACAACTTAAATTTCAAGTCAAGAATGTAATGTTTTGAGTCTAAGTCAAGCGTGTGATACGTTAAAAGCAAATTTAAACTCCGTGAGGATAAATACCTTAATAATATCATTCACTTGAAAGCTAAAATCAAAGATCTTAAGAACATGGTTTATAAAATGGGCAAATCAAGTCAAACACTTCGTTTGCTTACAAATGAACAAGGCTTGTATCGTGATAATACACGTAAATTGGGTTTGGGGAATAAAGACCCTTGTTTTCTCAAGCAAGCTGTTGCATGTAATCTTAAGTTGTATCATGGTTCATTACTTTGTGATGAAAATGTGCATGCATCTGTGTATGATTCTGAAGAGATTCTTGATGATGCGAAAGAGAGTCGATTCAAAATGAAAGACAAACAAATTCTAGTTAACTATGCAAAAATAAATAAGCTTTATGACACATTTGTTCCTCAAACAAAACTTTCTCTTGACCAAAAGTAATTTTCAGATTCTTCTATTTCAAATGTAACTCCCAAACCGAGTCCTCCTCAAAAAGAAATGACAAAACCAAGCATGATATGGGTAATTTTTGATAAACTTGATAATCGAATCAAAAGTTTGGAGTATCTTATTAAATAAAAGTCTGTGATTCCTAAAGAAATTAGTTTTTGTAAAGATCCTGATGAGAATATAAGATACGAATTTCACAACGAGCTGGGTCCGGCTACTCAACTAATACGGTTGTGGGCTGATGAACTTAAAAAGGAGTTTACAAAAGAAGTAAAAGAGATGTTAAATGTTTTTGAGTCAATGGAACATGAAGTTGATGAAACATCAAATAAACATGAAATTTTGCATAATTAATTTGATCGACTCTTGGAAGACACTTTAGCTGATGATGTTAGGAATCTTGTCACGAATTCTTATATGGAAACTGTGACAAAGAATTTAAAGAAGAAAATGAACGTTTTTCAACAGTGTCAAAAGATGTTTCAAATGGGAGTAACAATGTTGATAAGTTTGTGATGATGCAATTGATGTCAATGAAAAGTTGTTAAAATGAATTGTTCAATTAGAAATAGATTTTTCAATACTTGAAGCACAAAGTATTTCTTTTGAAATAGCATTTCAGCATAAGCTTCAAAAAAACAATTCTTTGAAAAGAATGCAAAAAGAAAATGAGAATTTTTTGGCATCATTACAGATTGAAAATGCTCATTTGAAATAGAGTTATAAATTGAGTCAGTTCAAAGTTCAAGGGTTGAGACTATTAAATGTGATGATGTGCAAATTAAATTTGATTTTGATGAGATTAAAACTCAAAACATTGAGTTGGAACATCAAGTGGCTTCATTGCTTAGAGAGAATGAACACTTGAAGTTGATTTATCAAAACTTGTTTGATTCAATAAAAAAGACACGATTTCAAACGTAACACAAAACGAAGCATAAAATTTGAAGGTTTAGTTGTCTGAATTCGCGGATAAAAAATTTGATAGATTTTTTGGTAAGATTGACACAATCAAAAAGAAAATATTTGATTCCTTTCCAAGTTCAATTGTCGATAGTAATATTTATGAACTTGAAAAGGAATCGTGGGAGAAAAAGAATAATTTTAAAAGTAAAAAATGTGTGCTTCAAACAAAACTTGTTGAACTAGAAAAGACTTTAGCACAACAAACCAAAGATTTTGATGATGTCAAGATTTAATTGTCAAACAGAACAGCCAAATTCGAAGTGTATTTTGGAAAACTTAAAAATACGAAAGTTGTTCTCGAACGACAATTGGCTCGGAAGGTGGACGATTCTAAAGCTGAAAATGATCAATTTTTGAAAGAAATTAATCTTTTGAGAACTCAACTGAAAAACATGAAAGGAAAGTCTGTGGACACTAAGTTTGACAAACCTTCTATTTTGGGAAAACCACCTTCTGACAAACTTTTGCAAAAATCTCAACTTTCAAAATCATGGTTTGCTCAAAGAAATTTATCAAAACTAGTCACTCAACAGTCTTTACCTAAAAATGAAAAAGATCAATTTTTGAAACAAATCGTCTTTAGAATCAAAGTTGGCATCACAAGATATACTTTCTCATCAAAAAGAATATTATGAGTTAACTTTGTACAATGCTTTAAAAGAAAAGTTTGATTCTCTTAACCGGGCAAAAGGGCAAAAAAAAATTCAACTCATCAAAACCAAAAGTAAGTGTTTCGGAAAAGGTTTACATGAGTGAATATTCAAAACCGTTATCGAAAAGAGTTTCTCAATTTACAACTTATTCTTTTCAAAAAAGAAGGAAGTTTTCTAAGAAATCTCAAACATTTGAGACACTTACTACACAAAAGGTTTTTAAGACACGTGCTTCACATGAGAAGAATCAAGTTTTTGAAACTCCACACTCTCGTTTTACACCGGTAAAACTAGTGTGGAGACCAAAGCAAAGTTGTCCAAACTCTTTCAAATATTCCAAATCAGAAATGCTTTCGATGCAAAATAAGAAAGACTATGCTTTGAAAATCAAAAACAATGGAAGTGTTTTAAACGTTTCAAAAACAAATTTTCAAAAAGAAACTTCAAATGTCAATAAAAAATGGAAATCTTCTTCTTCAATAAGATTTAAAACTCCACAATAAACACCGAGTTTCAATAATCAAAAGGATTTTTAAACCTTCATTGATTCCATGAGAGTTTTTTCCAAAAGAAACACTGGTTTTAAGTCCTCATTCGAATTCAACCGCTTTACATCGACTTGACACAGCTTTCAAATGGTTTTTAAAACTTGGCAAACCCGTTAGCACCGTGCTTAAATGGGTTCTAAAGGTTGTTGTCTAATACAATGTCTTAATGGATGTTGATTACTTTAGATAAACACCCGCACTTCAAACTAATGGTTTGTAATCAAATGTCAGATTGCAACGCCTTTAAAAAAGGAAAATGTACGCTTTAGTATGTTAATCCTTAACAACAAAAAGAGAAATCTTTTTGGTCTTGAGCTATTCAATCAAAACATCCAAAGTTTTGTAGCTCAAGTCAATGACTTGTAATCATTTCAGATTGCAACCCGTGCTTCATTTAATGACTTGTGTATATTTTTGTGCACAACTTGTTTTTCAAATAAAATGAAAGTGTATGCTTCAGTGCGCTTTACCTACAAAAGGAGAGAAATCTTCTTGTTTTCAAGCATTCTTTTCAAAAGTTTGCTCAAAACATTGACTTTTAAGTATTTTCACTTAGAACTCGGTCTTCAAATAAAGGAAAGTGTACATTTTTGTACATTTATCCTAACAACGAGAATATTACACCTTCTCGGACTTGATCTAGTTCATTAAGATATTTAAAATCTTGAGCTCAAGTAAAAAGTTTTTAAAAGGTTTAACATAATTTTTTATGAATTTTTCAAAAACATTTTTCAAAATCTTTCAAAATTATGTGTTCAACACTCCCTTCCTTACTAAATCCTTTGACTTATGTATACTTTTTAGGGAGAGTCTTTCAAAAGCTTTTAGTGTTTAAGCATAAATTTTCAAGAATTATTTAAAGATAATTCAAAATCTTTCAAAATGATGTGAACACTCACTATATCCCTCAATATACTTGTGGTGTTATTCATAGTTAAGTGGTTTATTATTGGGAGGAGTACAATGAAAAATGTTTTTTAAACAAAAGAAAATTTTCCAAGTAAAAAATAGTTGTTGTCAAGTATATCGAAAAGCGCGTCAGCAATCTAAGTTCCATCCGGTTTCGATCGTATTCTAAATTTTAGAATGTGTTAACGGCTTAGTGACCATCCATTTTAGATATAGACACACTTGGCACAACTAGTTTTTTCAAATTTGTTTAAAATATTCAAAAATGTTCCAATAATAGTCATGCAATATCCTTTTCTCTGTGCCCTTAAAAAACTCATATAGCTATTTTAATCCACTGATATCAAAATTTATCATATGGTATGCGATTTTTGAGGGGGGAATATTGGATAAAAATGTGATCGTCTTTGACTCAAATGCGAAACTCTTTCCTCTTGTGCAAAAGTATATCATTTATGATGCACAAGTGTAGGGGGTATTAGTCAAAAAAGTGAAACTTTCAAAGTATTAAAAGTTTTAATTTATATTAAACACTTTGATTGATTTTCAAATAGTTTTATGCTTTCGGTCTTATTACCCAACAACCAACTACCTCACAGTGATCAAAGAAGTAATAAGGTGGTAAGGTTAGGTATTATCGCATAATCCAATCAGAACCAGAGGGATCTTCCCAAGGACATTCCATAAATAGAATAAAAGTCCTTAGGTATGATGAATTTGAATGAAAATAGGAATAATGTAACTAAGGCATGAGCTATCATCGGAACAATCACAACATGATGATAGTAATGACGTCTTGATATACATTGAAGAGGTTGAAAAATGAAAAAGAAAATTATGTAAACGGTGAAAAGAAAAAAGCCATACATAAACTTTAGGCAAAAACCGGGTCAATACATAATCTATCAGATATCACAAAGATGATATTTGGTATTGAAGAAAGACGTAATGGACCTAGTGATGCAATGCACAACCCTTCCCAACCACTCAAGTATCTCTCAAAAGAATCTTGTTTCAATTCTCACGGAGATTAAACACATGATCTATCGACTTCTCACTTCGAGAATGTTAATATTGCAAAAGGTGGAAATCTGCTCTAGCCTCCGATCATTAAAACCAAAATGCACTAATTGAGTCTAGAGCCAAACGAGATCTAATCATAAATCTCAAATAGGACACAAAAGTACATTTGTATTAAACATCAATGATACAGAAAGTACAAGAGTTGCTTATATGTCTTTGTGACATTGCCGGAACATTCAAGAGTGATACTTAATTAAATTATTCATAATGATTGAATGGAAATCCTACTAGTGCTAACAATAAGCCAACGTTGAACGTAGGTCACTAATTTGAAAATGATTGCTTAAATGATTCAAATTAGTGTAAACTAGTAATCTAAGTGATCTAGTAATTATTGGGTTCTTCGGAATTTATTTTCAAAAACACAAACAACATTTCCTTGATTTATACAAGTGAATATTTGGTTTACCCGGATTCATATGATTCGCAAGATTGATGGGAGAGATTCTTACTACGCTAATATTGCTACAATTATCTTTGACAACAACAATAACTCTACCTTTCACAAGCAAGTACACCGTCATATTCATACCTTCATAACTCATACTCAAAGATCAAAGATACACTTCCACAACTCTGATAAATCAAAGAACTTCCTCAAATCACCAAGCGTATGATCAAGACAAAAGTTCTACATAAGGAAGATTGTGAGCTATCAAGAAAAGTATAAGTATGTTGGTCAGAAGCTTCAAAAGACAAATCAAGATGGATTCACGGAAAAGAACGATGATACTAAAGATCTCAGAGGCAAAGACGAAGGAGTATGAAAATGAGCATCAAGAGTCAAGACAACGAGCATCAAAGATCAAAGATCAAGGTCACAAGAGAGATCTCAATGATCACCCTTTAGGGAGAGATTGTTAGGAATAGAAAGTATTGATCATTAATGCAATCAAAGAGAGATCTCAATGATCGCCCCTTAGGGAGAGATTGTGAGGAATATAAAAAGTGACGATCATTATTAAGATTTAGTCTTGTAATAAATAAGTTTATATTAAATGTGTAATAGTTAGGAAAAGGTCTCGTGACTAAAATGTAGTCACGAGACATGACTAAAAGCTAAAGAGCTAAGAGCTCATTATGTCATGGGTATAAATACCCCATCTCATCATTAGATGAGGTAAGTTTGTCAAATTAATTAAAAAAAACTTCTCATTTCCCTCCTACTCTTACTCTCTCTACTCCTGTATTCTCTCCTCCTTCTCTCTACATACTTTCTCTCTCCAATATTTCTCTCTTTATAACAAACACACACTTACACCTAAACACAAACTATATTTCCTAAAACAATCATTTATCATGGGGGTTTAATAACTACAACCTAGATGCCCAGTTTTTATGAGCAACGAGATTGAGATCATAGGAATAGGTTAGGTTGCGATTATAACTTGGGCCTAATGATATTAGAACCACCATAATAAACGGTAATTAGACATTGCACTAGGAAATATCATCTTCATACTACTAGAGTAGTAGCTAGGCTAGTACGCCTTTCTCCCTTGCATTAATCTTCCATTTCAATTTTCGTATTTATTTTACTTGTATTATTAAAACTAAACCAGCTTTAATAACCTAAAACCCTTAGCTCTCTGGACGACCCTGAATTTACCAAAACCTACACTATACACGATCGGGTTTTATGCCCTTTAATGCGTTGTAGACCATAGGTGAACGAGTTTTATAAATTTAAAAGACATCCCTGATTCAGGCCAAGACGAAAAAGTCCTCCCTGATTTAGGCCAAGACGAAAAAGTCATCCCTGATTCAGACCACCCTGAAACTAACAAAAGAGAAAGAGCCATTGAAGGGCAATGATATGTCACAGTCAGTGTCCTCTGTCCACTTACCTAGTCCTCAAGATACATAGGGAAATAAACAATTCGTTGCTACGGGACCGCGTAATTCACCACCCAAAGCTTTTGCTTGAGAGAAAACACATTGATCCCCAAGACTCAGAGGGAAACGAACAACCCGTTGATATGGGATTACTATCCACATTGAAAGATGGCATTCAAAAATCATAGATTTTGCCTAAGGGTAGCCAAAGACTCATAGGGAAACATACAACCCACTGATATGGGATCACCTGCCACCGATCCTGATGAAGGTATTTGCACATAAAAGCTTTTACCTGAGGGGACCCTCACTGATCCTAAAGACTCAATGAGAAACACATAACTATCTGGTACGGGATTTCCCTCTATGGTTGTTGATCATTCAGGGGCTGGCACTAAGTAACAGGTGGATAAGCCCAATCTACTCGATTTGAGGTGTCAAACCCTGACCTAAACAAAAGGCAAGACTTATTTTAAAGTAAAGCCAGATAATCAACCTCCCATCCAATCATTTGAAAACTATGAGCTCTTTATGGAAGATTTAGAGGATGATCTCAAGGAGCTAAGTGATTAAGATATTTTTTAGGCTAAGGATAAAATGGAAGATGCATTCCCACTTAACTTTGAAAAAGACTCTCAACCTCCTTCATCAACTAATAATCCATTTATACCATCACAACATAAAGAACCTACTCATTCTGAATCATAACCCAAGGAAACATATCATGAAGAACCCCTATTAACTGAACACTAATCACCAACACCAGATGCCTCTCAGCCTGAATCCCCTAAGTTAAAGAAAAAGAAGGCAAAGAAACCCAAGAAATTTGAACCGTCCCCTGATCCATCAGACTATGAATCCTCATTATCATCTTAAAGATTATGATTATTACATGCTTGTTACTGAAAGGGTTATTGATGACATCAAATAACGTCTATTTTATAGCATCATTTATCGTGTCTTTATTGCTCGTTTTACATTCTTTTATATAAGAATTAGTACTTAATTGTTTATATTAGTTATTTGCAGTAAATATCGAGCAATTGGTAAAGATTAACTAAAAGGCACTCATTATAAATGAAGAGTTCAAGAAAGTCTACTGATTCTGACAACCTATACGGCATAACATTCTAGAAGTATACGCCGTATCCAAGACTTTGACGAACTAAAAGACCATTGCTTGACTTTGAAGAATACGCCGTATCCAAATCAATGATATGCCGTATATAATACTTTGGTCAAAGAAGAACAACCAACTGGTCTTACATCAATACGCCGTATCCATCAAGAATATACAGCATATTCGTGCCCTAACTTCACAAAGGCATCCATGACGAGAAGACTCAATACGCCGTATCCAGAAGCTTTCATACGGCGTATTAAGAGGTGGTTGATGGATATTCTGGAATATTATAATCGTGGAGCCTACACTAAGTACCCCAATACATCGTATCCCACATCGGCCAATATGGCGTATCGACCTTTTTCCAGACTCTATAAGTACAAAACCCTAAACTTAGTTTTAGGCATGCTTTTAACCACCAAGTCTGATTATCAGAAGATCTAAGAAGCCAAGAAGGTCCATCAACGTACTTCAATCCATAGGAAACCCTTGTAAATTATTATACTCTTAATATACGTTCGATTGTTGGTATCATTGATGTGTCGTTGTGTAGTGTTAAATTATTATTCAAGTTTTAAATTTATATTTTTCCGACTTAACCAAAAATAACACTTTAACGGGTAGTGTACCTGGTCAGTGGGAGTTTCGTGGTAAGTAGGGTGTCGATCACTAAGAGCGAGGAACACTTTCAGTTTATTAATACTTTGGTTTTTCTAATCTAAGTTAGTATAATCTATGCTAAACCTACGTTAATCTTAAATCTAATGGATAAGGGAGATTGATAGTAGTTTTGCATACATATAAAATAATATACTTATAGAGAAATTAAGGAAATCTCTAAGTATCCCGTGGACAATTCCACTCACAAAGATATATATATATATAGAATACGTATATTACCGGATAAGTATGGTCACCCGGGTCGTTTTCCCCAACGACTAGTGAAATTGAATCCTCGTTTAAGTCCGGATTATGATTTGAATAAGCAAATGGATGATTTGATAATCTAAAGCAACAATTAAAATGGACAATTAAAAACAATTTAAACAATTAAGCTAATACGGGAAACAATTAAAACGCGACAAATAAGCAAGTAAATTAATTTTAACCCCTAAAAATGTAAACTAAAATTCTAAACCTAAGATAGGACAAAAGAAAATTTTAGGAAAAAGAAAAACATTTTTTTTGATTATTTTTGAATTTAATATGAATTAAAAACTATTTTAATCTAATTAAATCCTAGAAAATAGCAAATTAAGTACTAAAAATTTGGAAAAATGATTTTAAAGCTTAGAAAAGTCTAAAATATTATAAAAGCAAAGAAAACTATTTTTATAATTAAAATCCTATTTTTAAAATTTAAAATAAAAGCTCAAAAATGAAATTTAAGATCTAAAAAATGTAAAAATGATTTTACTGGATGTAAACCTAAAGCTATTTTTTATAAAACTAAAAACTATTTTTTTGTATTTTTCTGAAACGTTCTTCTATTTTTTATTGATTTTATAAGATTTTATTTTTCAAAAAATGATTAAAAATAAAATAAAAGCTAGAAAAATCTGAAAAATTCAAGAAAAGTCCTAAACACTAGCAGGAACACAAGAAAAATAAGAAAATCTAATTTGCTAAACGAATAAGCCCTCAAACGAGCTTATTAGGCTACGACTTATTTTAGACAAGAGAAATGAAATTGTGTAGTAGTATTAAATGTGGGGAAGTTACACTGGATGAGCTATTGAAGCAATTGGTTAACACGTAGGGCTTATAACTGAGAGGTCGTGGGTTCGAGTGTGGGCAACCCCTTTTTGCACCTTTTTATTTTTTTTTACTTTTTCAAAAAACTAAATACTAGGAATTAATAAGGAGACTAAAATAAGCTACTTTAACAAACGGGACTTTAGCTGAAACTAAGTAATAAGCTCTAAAACAGCTTATTGATAAGCTGTTACAGTAAGTAAGCTTTTGGGCTTAATTTCACTTAAAAGCTTATATCAAGCTTATTTTAAGCTCAAATCTAAAAAGGAAAAATATTCTAAGAAGCTTATAAAGTGCTTAATCTAAAAATGAAAAGAAATAAAAGCTGGAAACCACTTAAAGCAACTTAAAATGATAATGAAAATGCTAAA
>BQNB010133835.1:0-13508 GCA_026074375.1 Tanacetum coccineum | reverse complement strand
CTTGTAGTTGATCAAACAAATCGTCGATCCTTGGGAGTGGATAACGATTCTTCACTGTCAGCTTGTTCAGTTCCCGATAGTTGATGCACATTCGAAAAGATCCATCCTTCTTTTTGACAAACAAGACTGGAGCTCCCCAAGGTGAGGAACTGGGTCTTACAAAGCCCTTTTCGGATAGTTCTTTTAGTTGCTCTGACAACTCTTTCATTTCATAAGGCGCCAATCGATAAGGTGCCCGTGCCACAGGTGCAGCACCATGTATCAGATCGATTTGAAATTCCACTTGTCGAGTCGCAGGAAGACCCGACAAGTCCTCAGGGAATACTTCAAGAAAATCTTGAACTATCGGTATGTCCTCAAGTCGTTTCTTCTCTGACTTATCTTCTGTCTCCTTTGTAGTAAAGTTTGCCAAAAAGACTGGACATCATTTTAGCATGTATTCTTGTGTTTTGGTGTACGAGATAATGTGCAGACGAGCCTCATTTCCCCGGTTTCTTCTGTCACCCTGAACGATTAGTGTTTCATTTCCCCAGGGGATACGAACGATCTTCTCGGCACACACAATGATTGCTTGGTTACTTTACTCAACAATCCATACCAATTTATAGCGCGAACTACCAAGTCTCTAACGGGCATTAAGTCTTGGCTGAGTGGGTGGTTCAGGATGTTTAATTTACAACCCCTAAGGATAGTGTTCAACCCAATTATTCTCCCGTGGCTAGTTCAAGTTACATAATAGTGATCTAAATTGCAGTTGGTGTCGATATCAATTCTGGGAGCTAAATGCAGTAGGACCATAAAAACTCCTATCGGCACCAGTATCGAATAAGATAGAAGCATAGCGGTTGTTTAGAAGGAACGTACCCATCACGACGTTAGAGTTTGGGTTTGTCCCTGCATGTCCTACCGCATACACTTTGGCTGGAGCATTGCCACCTCCAACTTGGTTACCACGGTTGTTGTTGTTCTTCAGCTTTGGACATTCCCTCTTAAAATGTCCCTGAACTCCACACTCATAGCAAGTAGGCTTCTGACCCGACCCAGTGCCCTTCTGGTTGTTAGCATTATTGGCATTTGCCGTACTCCTACAGTCACGGGCAAAATGGCCAACTTTGTTGCATTTGTGGCATTTAGGAGCACATGGACCATCGTGGTGATAGTTGCATTTTGAGCATAGGGGTTTAGATCCCCCATATTGTTTCTTTTCACCAGTCCCTGCAGTATAAGCCCTGCCAGTGTTCTGCCTCTTGTTCTGTTGTTGTTGGTTCTGAGTGTTCCTTGAGGTGTCCTCAAACTTCCTTTTACTCTCTGTCTGGCGTTCAGCAAAAGTGTAGATTTTCTTATCCATTAGCTCGGTTGCGATTTCAACTGCATCTTGCATTATCTTTGGTTTAGACGTCACTACACTCCCATGAATCATGTCGGGAAGGCCACCGACATATTTTTCAATTTTATCAGATTCTTCGGGAAACATCCTCCCGCATAGTAAAGCCAATTCCTGAAAGCGTTGGGTATAACTTTAGTATAAACTTTGTCAAGTTAGTACCTTCAACTTCAGATCCTTAAATCTCCCCATTCCATTTTCTTGATTTCATTTCGCGGATAATATTGATTTCATCATCATTTTCATGATGTTTTCCCAAGTCATACCGTAAGCGGCATCATGACCGACTGTCTTGACATGGGTGTTCCACCATGTTAAAGCAACTGAATGGAGAGTACAAGTAGCAAACTTGACTTGATTCTCAACTATACAATTACTGATGTGGAAAACAGACTCCATTCTTTCAAACCATTGAGATAGACCGGCAACTCCTTCCATGCCTTTGAAGTTTAATGGTTGACATTTGAGAAAGTCAGTGTAAGTACATTCACGGGTAGTTTGTTTTGTCCTTTTAACACCCGTTCCCAAATTATGGCTATCATCGCCATTCATATTTCTGTCAGCATCACGTGCTGCCAAAGCAGCAGTAACGCCTTGGTCAATCATTGCTTAAAGCTGGGTATTAGCGACATATGTGTTGTTGGTTGTTTATAGGGTTGTGTTTGACCTCGTAGCTCTTTTTGGTGCCATTTTCTTCAATCATACGAAAATATAATACCCGTTAGATTTCACAAAATCATAACCATGACATGACATATACACAAAGAGAGATCACAACACACAATGAAATATACAACTGAATTGAAGTTAACAATGGTGTAGCTAAATCGACATTCATTTATAATAAATTCAATTACAGACATGACATAATACCACCATTCTATATATAATTGGAAAACATACATGATTGGTTCAGATACAAAACGATCACAACGATTAGGTTACAAGATAAAAGAACATATACAGCCTAAAGACATACTAGCCGGGAGTTACCCATAATACTTAGTAGGCTGTACAAAATAACTAGCCATAACAGGATCTAGAAACTGCTACCAGCCTCCTCCGATAGCTCTGGCTGTGCCGGACCATTAGTGGGTCCCTATTGTCTCTGTAACTCTGCCATCTGAGTCTATAGTCCCTTTATTAGCTTCAGTGCCTATATGAACTGCTTCTGCCTCCTGCGATCTGCCATCAGCATCTCTATAATCACCATCTGTCTCCTACGGTCTGCTGACTGTAACTCTCTAATCTCTGACTTCTGAGCTAACACTGTGGTACGTAGCGACATAACCTCTATACGCGCAAGATCACTCCCATCTGTAGATCGTCCCCAAGCCTCTTTAGACATCCTAGCCTCAGTCTCTATGAGTCTAGCAGTACGTGCATGTGCACGCCTATCCCTAAACAACATGTTGACCCGACCAGCCAATAGCTGTCGCCCAGTATGCTCATCATCTAACCTCGTATAAACCTCGCCTGTGTCTCACCTAACCCTAGTCTCAAACTCTGTCATCCTCTGGCTAAACTCTGCCACATCGGTAACTATTGGTGTCCCCTACATGGCCTTAACTATGTCATCCTAGGAGTCGGTGATCCCATATCCAGCATCTCTCTCTAGATCACGCCTGATCTCCCTATCAATGGTGGCAACAAAACCATAGTCTGTCCAAAGACCTCCAGCCAGTCAAGCAGCAATAGCAGGCGAGCTCTCTCCGATCTCGTATCTAGGACCAAGAGCGATACCTAACCTCTTTCGAGGTGGTAAGGTAACCTCGAGTCTGTCCTCTCTATGGTCAGTAGAGAGTAAATGGAAAGGTGGTGTCCTTGATGATGGTGCATCTGGTCTGGTGTGGGAGAGTATGATGGATGGTGGTAATGGTAGTGATTGGGAAGTAGATGTGGCCTCGGCTCTTAGCTGGATCATCGCAGCTCGATAGCCTAATGGATGAATAGGACTAGCAAGTGATGATGGAGATAACACAGGTACTGGTGATGATACTGGTAATGGTGGTAAAGGAATTTGAGGTAGTGGTGGTGATACTGGTAGTGGTGATAGTATCGGGGGTAGTGGTAGAGAAGGTATCTGGGGAAGTGGTGATGACCATGGGGAAAGTGGTGATGATGGTGGAGTAGATATAGCGAGAAGTTTGGAAACCTCTACATCAGACCAAACTAGTATAGGTACTGGAGCTAGAATAGAAATCTTAGCTGTAACGCGATATGCAGGGTGTGGTGGTGGTGTGGCCGCAGACTCGTCAGTCTCAAACGGCTCTGTCTCCTCCGCAGATGGGGCCTGAACGGCAGCTAGTAAAGCAACAACTATGGAGTCAGCAGGAGCTGGGTGCTCCTCCTCCTCCTCATCATCATCGGCCTCGATGTCAACATCATCATCGGCCTCGATGTCAACATCATCATCCTCATCATCCTCTAATGACTCATCCTTGTCATCGCTGTCATCTCCTCTATCGCCAGGATAATAGACAGGATCCTCCTTAGGGTCCTTGTCATCATCCTCCTCCAGATCCTCCTCAGGATCAGACTCCAGAACATAATCTGGTGACTGAGCAGTGGGTGAGGCAGTGGCTGCTCTTTAGCCAGAAACACCTTGTCCTCCTGCGGCATATACTCAGGATATACCGACTCTAGGACAAAGTCTAGTAGGGGTGGTGACTGTGGCTCCTCGGGGGCAGGTATCTAGTCTGGTGATGGCGGGGCCTGTAAGGCGACCTGCACATACGGGTCATCTAGCATCGAGGGCAGTCCCGCGTGCTCAGGTCCAACAACTCCTGGTGATCCAATGTCTGATAATCCCTCGAACGGACTGGACACCTCTGTGTACGTAACCGTAGATTCATCTGAATCTGACATGACTGTATCTGAAAATCCAAAATAGCTTATATTAGTATTTAATATAAGACTCTTATAGTAATATACATTTATATCATAACATGTATATCAATCATGAATGCATCTAGTCTTAACCAACTAATGCAACAAGCAGTGTATGTATGTATGTCCCATGAAAATCCCTTTGTATGTATGCAATGTTTGAAAATGGTTATAGTCCAGCAAAAATATTTGACCTGGTTCTCTATAACCTTAGCTCTGATACCAATATGTAACACCTCCAAATTGGGTCACAGCGGAATAAGGGTCTGGGGCGTGTTACTTCATAGATCAATAACACAAGATATATATACAAAACGACCAAAAAGTCATTTAAAACCGATACATTGGATTTAACAAAGTATTTGTTACATAAGCCCGAAGCTTCACTTGTTCACTTATTCAAAATATAAAGATTTCTAGCTCATGACAGATATACAAAATGTAATGCGACAAAATCTTTAATGAATGATATCCAAATCAAAACCACCAATGTATCCCTTGCACCTCATGCTTATTGACCTCCCGAAAAACATTGCTTTAAAACATCAATAATAATGTTAGTGAATTCATAGGTTTGATAAAGCGTACAATGTAGGACCACAAGATTTCCCAAGTATATGATAATGCAACAAATGCAGACATCATATAAATGTAATTACGTTGCCCTAAGCTCATGACACTGAAGCTCGACATAAATGAATACCATATAAATGGCCTACATTGCCCGTGATGATGTTCTAACCCGCAACATCCTATGTTCGACATGGTATACGTTTGTTTGTCCAGTGATAGCTAATCACCTGAACGGGGATGTCAATCCTAATAGATCTATTCATAACATTCACGCTCACAATCCAGTAACTGACAGTTCATGATAATGGGCTCAACTTGGGTTATCGCTACTTAGGCAACACGTAATCATAATGTAAAAGTTATCCACTTGTGTCCAATTATAAAATAGTGCATGTTTCTCACCCCCAAAACTTATAAAACAAATTATGTAAAACGTGAGGCTATGAACTCACCTTGAGTGAGCGTATATCAAGTATATCACAGAAAATACGTCACGGTAATGATCGAGTGCAACCTAATCCAATATAGGTCGTATAAGTACTAATCACATTGGGTAACTACTACCATATATAATTCTATATAGCTCAATCACCATCTAATCGTTTTAGTGAAATCATATTTATAAAGTTAAAACGTTTATAAATATCCCTTTAGTAAAAATGACATAACTTTCACGTTTCAAGTCCGTTTCTTGCGTTTCTTATGTCCACGCTTTCGTATTAAGACGACGTATCAAAATATGACATTTTTGTATTTCATGTCCTCTGGTGAACAGTACTTTTTACTGTTCACACCAGTTTATAAAATTATTTTTATAGTTTTAGTTATCGTAAAACCCGTAAATGTCGTATTTTACTCGTTTTAACTCCGTTTTTAGCGATTCTTTCGAGCACGTCTTTGTTATTAAAAGTTCTATCATATTAATGATGTTTTCAAAATGTATAAATCTGAGATGAACAGTAACTTTTATAAAATTGTTTTTATAAAAGTATTTTTATACATTTAAGTATATAAACTCGCGTAATTCATAACTCCTTCGTTATCTTTGATCAAAAATTATGTATCAGTATTGTTTTTTTTTTTTTTTTTTTTTTATTTTGAGAATCCTAAAAATAGGTGTGATCTATGAAAAATACTTAACTTGTATATATCAAT
This sequence comes from Tanacetum coccineum, assembly GCA_026074375.1. Lineage (NCBI taxonomy): Eukaryota > Viridiplantae > Streptophyta > Magnoliopsida > Asterales > Asteraceae > Tanacetum > Tanacetum coccineum. Next base: position 7,507 of record BQNB010133835.1, on the reverse strand, counting down.
GTATTTGATAACGTCGTTATTATAACATTTACTTTTATAATCCCGCGTTATTAACGTTAAATCGGTAGTATTTTTCGTATCTTTTTCGTTATAAGGCGGTTTTTTGAGTTCTTTACATATTTGGAATCATCATGAGGTGTACTATCTTTATAAAATATAATAAGGCTGTTACCATACAGGAACCAAAACAGCCCCTTTGAATAAAAAAAAAAATCTATATGTATTCTTAATTTTAAGCTTGGTTTTATATACCTTTTTAACCTAATAAAATACCTCAAGTTTCCCACAACTCTTTATACTCTATGTCATACATATAATAGTGTCCATTAGTCCATATCTTGTCCAAATGTCCAAGTTAACAAGTCCATAACAATAATTTTAACTCATAAAATTTCTTAAGTAAAACTTTAATTACTAGTTTATACATGGACTTTTTATACTTAAACCAAGATTGTACATCACTTATAATCTCATTATAACATGATATTACCATCAACATAACATGTGTAAAAGTGTACAAAATCAATATCACAAGTAAAAATCTATTCCACATGTTTAAAAGTAACTTATGGTGATTCTTGCTACATAGATACTTATTTTTCATTATAAAATGATAAATGTAAAGACATAATGAGTTTTAGATGACCTTAATGAGATGTAGGATGATGGAAAATGTGATCTAAACCCTTGTTTAGATGAAAAATCCAAGCTTACACAACTTGAAAACCTAATCTTGCAATACTTGCTTAAATACTTGTAAAACTTTAACCAACCCTTCAAAACACCTTAGGTTATCATAGGAATGATGTATGAGTGCTTGTATGGTCTTGGAAAATCAAGCTATGAATTATATAAATGGGGTGTTTGTTGTCGTGGCTAACAAGGAAGAAAAGGGAGAGAAAGTTGATTTTTGTAAGTGAAAGTGTTGTATGATTTATCTCTTGTAAAGTGGAAGAGTTATATGTATAAAGAGGGTTAGTCAAGTGGTAAAAAAATACCATAAAGACCAAGAGGGGGGTGGCCGGTCAAGGGACAAAGGGGAGGCTCTTAAGGGATGACTAGTGGTCAAAACCACTAGTCATGACATAAACCTTAATGAGTCTTGGTTAGTACATGGTACCTTGTGTTCTTATGTCCCCTAATGTGTCTGTTATCCCATGAAATCAAGGATGGAAGTGACTTATATTTTGATGAGAAAATGGAAGTATTTTGCAAGTAATACTTGTAATGAAAAATTGTAGTTTTATTTATTAATGTGTATATACTTGCAAGTTGTATGATCTAACTTTATTTCTTGTATAAAATTCGGCCAAGTGGTGATATAGGTGAATATATTTTATAAATTGTAAGTATTGGGTATAAAAATAGGTATTTGTTGAAGCGTAGAAAAGTTTTGGTGGTTCCGGGTATACCTAAACATATTTTATCGTGAAACGTAAACACCTTACGCAACCAATAAAAATAAAATGAACAAAGTTAATAATTATCCTCAAAATAATTACTTAACACTTGCTTGATGTAAACATTTAAATGTTTGATGCCCGTTTAAATTGAATGATCGTTTTTAGCTTACGCGATTTAACTTAACGATTACGATTAAAAACAAACGCGTACAATACTAAAAAAACATAGTGAATTTATTAACGTCGTAAATGACCCTAAAACACGGGGTGTTATAAGCTTTCTTGAGATAAAACGGATTTTGATAACCTACAGCTTGTTTGTGAGCATTATCATAAAAAACTTGTGGCTTTGTTAACATGTGCAATGTTTGAGCAGATTGACCCACTTTGTAAACAATATTATCTAGTTCCTTAATCTTCTTTTCTAAATCAATTTCTTTGTCTATATACTTATTTTCTTTTTCTCTAGATTCGTTTTTGAAAACAGTAAATGTTTGCAATAAAGATTCCTTTTTTTTGATTTGATTTGAAAGATTTTGTTCAAGTGAGTCAATTTGCTGCTTAAGTGAAAGCTTTTCCTTTATCATATCATCCATTTGAGAATCAATCATTTTTTCACGTGTGCTTACATCAACATTAAGACGTTGTTCAAAAGTTTTGACTCGTTCTTTGTATCTCTTAAGCTCAGTGGTTACTGATTCATTATTCTTTTCTTGATTGGCCTTTTCCCAGTTATTAACATGATTAATCATTTATTCCGACATTTGTTCAATCACATATAAAATCATTGAATTTTGTGCACATAAATTGGTATCTTAAACAGCTGCTAGTTGTGTTTCTTGCAGATATTGAGAGTACGGAATGATATTGCTATCATTTGTTATCTCATTATCTAAAAATTCAATAATTAGTGTTTGTTTAAAATCTTGCGTTGCTTGCACACTTTGATTACCGATATCATTATAAGAAGTTTCAAAATGAGGTACCTCTGAGAGAACATCAGAACCATAGCTGAAAAGATTAGCCATGAGAACCGCCTTTGCATTAGAGACATCATGACAGTCAGAGCATAAGCATCAAGATCCTTTGTCTGGAAAGCAGCAGTGTTTGGAATGGTTGTCTGAACAGCTTGACCATCAGGAATACCTAGATCTGCAAGAAATGCTAGTTGTTCTTCATCCAAAATTTGTCCAGCTTCATGTGCTTCAGCCAACATTTCCTTTTCCTTAACCATGCAGCATTCTTTGGCCTCTTTGGCTCAGTACATTGCCTAGCCATGTGACCTTCACCTTGACAACTATAACATTTAACCACCCTAGCCTATCTTCCTATATTATTTCCTCCTAAACAAGTAGCGTTACCCTTATAACTATTACCAGCATAATGTAGTCCTTGCCTCCCCTGAACTTGTTGCACAGTAACTCTACCGTCTTGAATTATGGCTTGGTTTCTCAGATTAGAGGAAGTCCTAAGTTGATTGTTGGTTGAAGGGAACCTTAAAGAAGCTACGGCAGTTAGAAAATCCATTCCCTTATTAAGATAGGCAATTGGATCATCTCCTAGATTAAACACAGGAACAGCAAGACCTGAGTCCATTTGAGGGAACTCAATCAATGATTGTGTTGAAGGTTGAGGTGAATTGTAAGCAATTTGTGGAAGACGTAAGGTTTGATGATTCATTTAAGACTGATATGAATGTGATGGTGGAACGGATGAAAGATTGATTTGTGTTTGAGATGGATGAGTAGGTGGATACATTGGTGAGAAAGATTTGATGTTCTGCCTTGACCTTGGTACAAGTTAAACATTTGCTAACATAGGTGGCGATATATGCCTTCATATTGGGCCACCAATATAGCTTCTTTATGTCCTGATACATATTGTCAGAACCGAGATGGATAGAGTATTTTAACTTGTGGGACTCGTACATGATCACAGTCCTCAAATCGCCATAACATGGTAACCAACTCCTGCCATTGAAGCATAGAGTTCCATCGCAACGGTGATGGTTCACTTTCGTTCTAAAATTTCTCTGGAATCTTAGAATTTATCAAGTAATTCATACCTTCCAAAATTTGTTCTTGTTGTTTCTTCTGTTTTTTGTGCTTCGTCTGAGCTTCAAAATATTTGTTTGGGGAGGGATTTCACCCCCCCCCCCCCCCCCCCCCCCCCCCCCCCCCCAACCTTTTAGTCATGACTAAGGCTCAAACCCTTAATGGTGGCTCTCGTTCCTTCCCGCTTAAGGCGTCAGCGATAACATTTGCTTTCCCTAGGTGATAACGAATCTCGCAATCGTAATCACTAAGCAATTCTAACCAATGACGCTGCCTCATATTCAGCTTCTTTTGATTAAGAATGTGTTGTAGACTCATGTGATCCGTGAACACCGTACACTTGGTTCTATACAAATAGTGTCTCCGGAGTTTTAGAGAAAACACTACCGCTCCAAGTTCCAAATCATGAGTCGGCTCCAAGTTCTAAATCATGAGTCGTATAGTTCTTCTCATGAATTTTTAGTTGGCGTGATGCATAAGCAATCACCTTCTCTCTTTGCATTAACATAACGCCCAAAACCTTGATCGAAGCATCATAGTATACGATAAAATCTTTGCTTCCTTTAAGTAAAGCCAGAATTGGTGCACTATACAACTTCTGCTTCAACAATTGGAATGCGGTTTCTTATTTGTCACCCCACTCAAACTTGACCTTCTTCTGAGTGAGCTTGGTCATTGGTTTGGCAATCTTTGAAAATCCTTCGATGAATCTTCGATAATATCCAGCAAAACCTAAAAATTGACGAATCTTCGTTGGTGACTTAGGAGATGCCCAATATTTAATAGATTCGATCTTGACAGGGTCCACGTAAATACCCTGGCTGTCAATCACGTGATCGAGGAACTGTACTTTAGGAATCTAAAATCCACACTTGGAAAATTTGGCATACAACTCCTCTTTCTTAAGCAACTCTAAGATTAACTTAAGGTGCTCTTCGTGTTCTTGCTTGTTCTTTGAATATATCAGAATATCATCAATAAAGACAATTAAAAATTTATCCAAATATGGTTTGCACACCCGATTCATAAGGTCTATGAACATAGCAGGTGCGTTTGTCAAACCAAATAGCATAACTTGAAATTCATAATGGCTGTAACGAGTTTTGAAGGCGGTCTTCGTAATGTCTTCTTCTCGAACCCTCAGTTGGTGATAACCTGACCTTAGGTCGATCTTCGAGTAGACACTTAACCCTTAAAGCTGATCAAATAAATCATCAATTCTTGTGAGCGGATAACGGTTCTTCACTGTCAGTTTATTCAATTCCCGGTAATCAACGTACATTCGAAACGATTCGTCCTTCTTCTTGGCAAACAAGACCGGAGCTCCCCAGGGTGAGGAACTAGGTCTTATAAAGCCTTTGTTAGATAGTTCTTTTAGTTTCTCCGACACTCTTTCATTTCAAAAGGTGCCAATCAATAAGGCTCCCGAGCTACGGGTACAACACCAGGTATCAAATCGATTTGAAATTCCACTTGTCGAGTTGGAGAAAGACCCGGAAAGTCCACATGGAATACATCAAGAAAATCTCGGATGATTGGTACGTCCTCAAGTCGCTTCTTCTCAGACTTCTCTTCCGTCTCCTTTGTATTAACGTTTGCCAAAACGACTGGACATCCTTTTAGCATGTATTCTTGTGTTTTGGTGTACGAGATAATGTGCAGACGAGCCTCATGTCCCTGGTTACTTCCGTCACCATGAATAATTAATGTTTATTTCCCAGGGGATACGAACGATATTCTCGGCACACATAATGATTGCTTGGTACTTTACCAACCAATCCTTAACAATTATAGCGTCGAAACTACCAAGTTCTACGGGAATTAAGTCTATGTTGAATGGGTTGTTCAGGATATTTAATGTACAACCCCTAAGGATAGTGTTCAACCTAATTATTCTCCCGTCGGCTAGTTCAACGTCATAATAGTGATCTAATGCAGTTTGTGTGATATCAAATTGGGAGCTAAATATAGTAGATACAAAACTTCTATCGGCACCAGTATCAAATAAGACTGAAGCATAGCGGTTGTTTAGAAGGAATGTACCCGTCACGATGTTGGAGTCTGGGTTTGTCCCTGCATGCCCTACCGCATACACCTTGGCTGGAGCATTGCCACCTCCAACTTGGTTACCCCAGTTGTTGTTGTTCTTCAGCTTTGGAAACTCCCTCTTAAAATGTCCCTGAACTCCACACTCATAGCAAGTAGGCTTCTGACCTGACCCAGTGCCCTTCTGGTTGTTACCATTGTTAGCATTTGCCATACTTCTACAGTCATGAGCAAAATGGCTAACTTTGTTGCATTTGTGGCACTTAGAAGCACATGGACCATCGTGGTGATAATTGCATTTTAAGCATAGGGGTTTAGATCCCCCATATTGTTTCTTTTCACCCGATCCCGTAGTGTAAGCCCTGCCAGTGTTCGGCCTCTTGTTCTGTTGTTGTTTTTGGTTCTGAGTGTTCCTTGAGGTGTCCTCAAACTTCCTTTTACTCTGAGTCTGGCGGTCAGCAAAAGTGCGGATTCTCTTATCCATCACTTCGATTGCCATTTCAGTTGCCTCTTGCATTGTCTTAGGCTTGGATGCTACTACACTTCCGTAGATCATGTCGGGTAAGCCACCGACATATTTCTTAATCTTGTCAGATTCTTTAGGAAACATTCTACCACACAGCAGTGCCAGTTACTGAAAACGTTGGTTGTACCCTATCACATCGGTACATTTTCTTTCAATTCCCACAGTTCAACTTCGAGTTTCTTAATCTCGGTCCTTAGGCAATACTTGTCAGTCATTTTCTTCTTTAGTTCAGTCCAGGTCATTGCATAAGCAATGTCATTACCAACAGTCCTAACGTGGGAGTTCCACCACGTTAGAGCATTTCCCAGAAGAGTACAAGTAAAGAACTTGATTTAGAGGTTGGCACTACATGAAGTCTAGGTAAGTGCACTCACGAGTGGCTCGCTCATTTCTCCTAGCACCTGTTCCTGAATTATGGCTGTCGACGCCATTCGTATTTGCATCACGTACTGCCAAAGCGGCAGTAACGCATTGGTTAATCATTTCCTGAAGTTGGGTGTTAGCCTCAAAATATTGAGTCGAACATGAAATTCGTTCATTATGTATTTAAGTCTTGGTCAATCAATTAGTTAACGTTGTAATAGAAATGTATCAGGAATCGGGCTCGATAGTTAATCTAATATTGTATATGTTTCGGATTTAATCCCAAGCAAAACCCGAGCCCGGGTCCTAGTCAAATATCCCGAACGTCACTTAATGTGTCGAGGTATATATATATCTTTTCCACTTAGAAAAGAAAGACATAAAATTTTCATTTCTAAATAATATCTCTAATTCTCTCTCAACTCTCTCACTAGTTTCTCTCTCTAGAAATAATCTCTCTTTCTCTTTTCTTGATTGATTCGTGGTTCGTTATGTGAAGTGGAAGTGATAATCGAGATCCTACAATTGGCATCCGAGCTACAGTGGATTTGTGTATGATTCTTGTGGCTAAACAAGATCAAATTCGTGGCTTGTTTTTTTTTTGTTCGAAAATAAAGCAAGAAAAAATCAAAGTTTGATCTTTGTTTGTGGTTAAATGTGTTTAAGATTTGTACTTTCGGGCTTAGAACTATCCCTTGCATCATTACTAGGTGGTTTTAACATCATTTCGTGGCTTTCAAGAATGGTTGATGATTTTTTTCTTGGCTGCGTTTTGTCTAACTGAAAGGGTGTTGTTGATTGCGTTTTGGTCATTGTGTTTTGCTCTCACTGCGTTTTGCTCTCATTGTGTTTTGGTCATTGCGTTTTGCTCTCAATGCATTTTGGTCATTGCGTTTTGCCTACTGAAGACCCTTTATCAAAGTAAATCTCAACGTTATGCTGCTCAAATCGCAACAAATCTTGCGTTTTGCCTAGAAGATCTTGCGTTTTGTTTGCGTTTTGTCTCAAGGTTGCGTTTTGCTCATTGCGTTTTATCTCAAGGTTGTGTTTTGCTCATTGCGTTTTGTCTCAAGGTTGCGTTTTGCTCATTGCGTTTTGTCGATCCGCGCATCAGG
>BQNB010133834.1:4670-18403 GCA_026074375.1 Tanacetum coccineum | reverse complement strand
ATATCTTGTGCTATTGATCTTGAAGTAACACGCCCCGGACCCTTATTCCGCTGCGACCCAATTTGGGGGTGTTACATTTGCCGTTTGAAATTGAACATCTTGCATACTAGGCACTTAAAAATTGTAACCCTAATCTTATCGCAACTGGTGAGAAAAGAATGTTTCAACTTCATGAAATAGACAAACGCTGCCTTCAGGCATACAAAAACTATCGTCTATATAAAGCAAGAACCAAATTCTGGCACTACCGAAAATTAAAAGTTAGAAAGGTCTTTAAAAAAGGAAACAAAGTATTGTTATTTCACTCAAAAGTCAAAATACAGATTCAAACAGCTAAAACTCAGATCCTGGTGGCTTGGACCATACGTAGTAAAACACCAATATCTATCCAGATATGTTAAACTATATGGGAAAGATGGCAAAACCTTTATTGTTAATGGCCACATACTCAAGCTATATCATGAAGAAGAAAGTTACAATGATCAAAGTAAAGAACTCGCACCCTTCTACTTGAAAGAATGATACACCAAAGAAGGAGTCTAGCTAATGGCTCTATAAATTAAGCGCTTCTCGAGAGGCAACCCGTGCTCTCTCTCCTTTTCAACTTAAGTGTGGAGGAGAATCATATAAAAAATGAAAACCCCAAAAATATTTTCTTTTTTTGTGTTTTGTTTGTTTATTTGCAGGTAGGAAAAAGATGCTCTCTAATGGACAGTTTTCTTGCTTCTGTGATCTTTCTTGTGCCCCAGGAATTCTCGTTTCCCTTTAGTATTTAGTTTTACCTATTTTTATATTTACCAGTTTTTACATTGAGGGCAATGTTCAACTTTAGTGTGGAGGAGGAGTCAAATAGGAAAAATTAAAAGTATTATTACTCTTTACGCTTTCCCTGCAATCTAGCTTCTTTTTAAAATAATATTATTGAAAAATAAAAAATATATAAATTTTTAGATAAAAAATATATCTCGCTTAGTAAGGCAAATCCATTTGGATTGATATTTTAACCAACACTAATAATCCATTAAATTGTGAGGAAATTCTAGCTTTTGATGCATACTTGTTGCGTATTTTATGAGAGTGCCGATAATTTAGTAGCTCTAAAACTTGTGCTTGATCATCATTTACTAGATCACAATGAAGTTAATTTATAGACAATTTTGCATGATAAGAGGCAATTCAATTTAAAACCCAAATGAACCAGTAAAGTATACATTGCCACTACAACACTCGCTTTTAGTGCTAAAAATCCCCAAGTACAATCTGCCAATCCTTAAACCCTGTGCCCGCCATAGTCAATGTTATTTGATTTGATCAAAAAAAAGAAGAAAAAAATATTTGAAAAAGTGTTATGTTATTTAGTGATAATATGACTTTGGATTGGCATAGTAATCATACTTATACCTCATGTTTCATCCATGCTTAAAAACCCATATCATAACCTCACATTTTGCCTCTTTGAGATTTTGCCTGGTGCTCACGCCCCATCGGTCATGTATATGTGTCTTGTACAAGCATATGGTAGCTATCTAGATTATGTTTTTGTAAATTAATTGATCTGACAAACAGAAACCCTATCGAGTGGCTTTATGAGAATTCAAATATATATCCCTTTTGTGAGATGCTCAAGTTAAATGTCGATGCCTGAAAAGTTATAAACTTGATAAACACTTGTCAAAATTATATGATTGATTTTATCTCTACGTACACGATAAATGTAACTTGTTTTCTCGCTTTGATTGCTTGAGGGCAAACAATAGCTAAGTGTGGAGGGATTTGATAATGCCTTAATTATATATATTTTCGGTGGCGTTGATGTATATATTGTAAGCATTTCTCGTGAACTTTCAAAACTTAATAGCATGAAATATGTGTAACACCCCTAAAATGGGTCGCAGCGGAATAAGGATCCGGGGCATGTTACTTTAAGATCAACAGCACAAGATATATATAAGAACGACACAAAAGTTGTTTAGATTGATACGTTGGATTTAAATAAAAGACATATTACAAAAGCTTATAGCTTTACTTGTTCTTTGTTTCATATTACAAAAGACAACATAGATTTCCCAAAACATGATACACATAAGTCTTTTAAACAGTACAATCCCAAAACATAACCGAATGCATCCTTGGCACCATCAAGCCTAATGACCACTCTGAAAACATTGCTATGAAAACGTCAACAAAATTGAGTTGGTGAACATAGGTTTATTTATTTAATTATGCAGGACCGCAGAGATTTTCCCCGTGATGTTACTCATATGCCACAATATCACAAACCAGGTTTTACAGTACAACAAATCACATGACATCCGATAGCACAACCTATATTTTGCTATTATAAGCATTTAATTTTGCCCGAACAGATGTTTGTAACCCCAACACCAAGTCCGACCTGGACAACGTTTCGATTCCCAAGTGATAGCTAATCACGCCAAACGGGGAGGTTAAACCCACTAATCTATTTATGCAACATTCGACGCACACATAATGTTGTAAGTGTAACAACTACATCTATGCAATTTGACAGTTCATGATAATGTTCTCAGAGAGAGTTATCGCTACTTTAGTCAACACATAAACAATATACATTCAACAAACTATGCAATCCAATTTATATAAACTTAGCATGATCTCGACCCCAAAACATAGTAAATCTAGTAAGAACTGTAAAATTGGGGCAAATAATACACCTGGTAGACAGGTAGTTCCAAATAAATCACAGAAATAGAACGTCCAACGCAAGCACAGATAAAACGTCACGCAAAACGTTTAGATGCAACCTATTTAAATTAAGGTCGTATAAGTACCGAGTACTTTAATTAATAACATTGAATATAATCTTATAGTTGTTACATCGTACTATCGTTCGGGCTATCATAATTAAAGAGGTCATGACATGACGTACGAGGAGTTAGGACACTTTAAATCGTAAATCCAACAACTCGTCGATACGCCATCCGAAGAGGCCTCATTATGAAACTCCCTAGTATTATAGCACTTTGATAACCACTCAATATTCTATATAGCATAATCACCGACTAATCGTTTTAGTAAAATAATATTTATAAAGTGAAAACGTTTATAAATATACTTTTCGTAAAAATGACCTAATTTGGTCGTTTTAAGCCCGTTGCTCGCGTTTCTTACGTCCACGTCTTCGTAGTAAGACGAGTGATCAAAATATTACATTTTCAAGTTTTTGATTTTTTGCAATGAATAGTGTTTTTACTATTCACAACATTTATTTTACTCATTTTTAGGTTTTAATTAACGTAAAACCCGTTTTTGTCGTATCTTATTCGTTATAGCTCCGTTTTTAGCGATTCTTTCGAGCACGTTCTCGTAATTGAAAGTTTTATCATATTATGGATGTTTATAAAGTATAAGTTTCTGTGGTGAATAGTACTTTTTATAAAAATTGTTTTATAAAAGTATTAACTATCTTAAACTTGTAAATGGCGTATCTTCTTCGTTATTAATCGGTTTTTCGAGTTCTTTATGACCCATCGATCCTTGTGACATGTAGTATTTTATAAAATCATAAAACATATATGTATTTTTCGAATTACAAAACAGCCCCTAAGATTTTATTTTTCCAAAATGTGTTTATCTTTATAAAAACCTTGTTTTATGTATTTTTCAACTAGTAGTTTATTATAGAAACCCTTATAACCATATTTTACATATGTGGTACTTATAATAAAGTCCAAGATCATCCATAGTCCTTATAATTTCATTGTAACAAGTTTAACCCTTTTTCTTTCATTATTTTCACATGTGAATATTAAGAAAACATTATAAAACCCTATTTTAACCTAAACATGTTTATACTTAAACCATAAGTTAACATACTTTTATTTTTACTTTTCCATGATATATAGGACCATATGACATAAGAATAAGTGCATAAAATCATAAGCATAAATAATAACTCATTTTTCATATTAGAAAGTCCTTAGTGGTGATTATGGCTATAAATAACATATAACACATAAAATCATAAGAAATAAAAGTATAAAGGTATTAGGAAAACCTTAGTGATGATGTAAGAGATGAGAAATAAGTTCTAAACCCGTGTTTAGATTCAAAACCAAGCTTTCAAGCTTATAACCCTAGATTAGGTTTCCAAAACCCTAATCTTTACTTTTTCTTCTTAATACTTGCAAATGGTGATCCAAGGCTTGTAAACACCTTAGAATACCTTAAGTATGTTGTGTATAGGGTTGTATAATCTTAGAAAATCAAAGTATGGATTTAGTTTGGCAAGGGTTTTGTGCCGTGGGTTTTAGTGTATAAAAGAGAGAAAGAAAATGAAATTTTCAAGTATAAGAGTATGAAAATTTTACTCATGCATGCATGCCTATTTATAGTAAAAATATCTCCCTAACTTAACCATGGTTACTTTCTAACCCTAGGTTAAAGTTAACTTAACAAGTTGATAAAGGTGTAAGAGATCTTTTATTAAATATCTAGATATTATGTATAAGATGTAAACTTTGAAAAGTCTTGGTCCTTTCCTATAAAATTCGGCATATATATATATAAGATGTAATTTTTGATTATTTTGAGTATTGGGTATAATCGTGGGTATTCGTTTAGGCGTAGATAGGTTTTAGAACTTCCGGGAATGCCTAAACGCATTTTATCGTGAAACGTAAGCATTTTACGTAGCCAATAAAAATAAGATGAACAAAGTTATTAATTATCCTCATAATATTCAGATTAACACTGCTTGATTCATACATTTAATTTGTTTAATGCCCCGTTTACATTAGTAATGACAATTAGTCTACGGCGATTATCTTAACGATGAAAATTAAAGTGAACGCGTACAGAAGAAAAAAATAGTGAAATTAAATATTATTTTGTAAAATAGACCTGAAAATACGGAATGTTACAGTCCTTCCCCGTTAAATGAGCCTTGTCCTCAAGGCTCAAGTTGCGACACGATTTGTCGAAGGTACGGTTCGGAGAAAAGAATCGGATATTTTTTCCAGGAATTGGGGTCCCACCCCCCCACCCCCCCCCCCCTTCTCGTTCCCGAAGGTAATAGCTCAGCTCCTTTGCCAAGAGTTCCAACGAACTGTGACTAATGGGATTCTTCATCGCTTTAGCTTCTTCACATCTCGTTCCAACGATCTCAAGAAGGTTCATCAACAAAAACGAAGATTTTCAACAATCTCTCGATCTCATCCAAAGGCACTTGAACGCTGGCTTCTGCCAAAATTCTCCTTGAGGTTTGACACACAGAAAAGACAGTGAAACGTGTCGGAAAACACAACTTAGCTCCTGGGGTAACTTCAGCCGATAAGCCACCGGTCCAACACGCTCGATGATTTCAAATGGTCCGACATATCGTGGTGCTAGTTTTCCTTTCTTACCAAATCGTACCACTCCCTTCCATGGAGATACCTTCAGTAACACTCGGTCTCCAACTTCGAATCAAGAGGCTTACGTCTCTTATCAGCATAGCTTTATACTGGCGACTTCTTGCCTTTTCAATCTTCCTTGATTTGAAAAATCTCTCAGTCGTTTCTTCTTTGCACAATTTTCTGGTCCAATGATCTGACTTTTCTCAACTTTCAGTCCATAGTACGGGATCTACATTTTCGCTCAACCGTACAGAGCCTCAAAGGTGCACAACCTTATGCTTGATTTGGTAACTGTTATTATAAAGAAAACTCAATCAATGGAAGATGAGTATCCCAACTGCCACCAAAATCCATAACACAGGCTCGAAGCATATCCTCCAGCGTCTGAATAGTACGCTCACTCTGACCGTCGGTCTGAGGGTGGTAAGCTGTACTCATGTCTAGTCTTGTACCCAATGCTTCCTGAAGAGCTTGCCCATAGACAGCGTGACGTGAATCGACCATACACGATCTGAAATGATTGACACCGCACAACCATGTCTCGCTACAATCTCGTGACATAAATCTTTTGCCAGTTTCTCTTCTCGGTTTTATAGTCCCCTCACCACGAATAAGAAATGAGCCGACTTGGTCAGTCTACCACAATGACCCAATCGTATCATACCCACGTGCTGCTTTCGGCACTTTGTGATAAAAGTCCATATGGCTAACTTTTCCCCATTTCCACTCAGGAACTTCTGGTTGCTGAAGAAAGTCCTGAGGGTTTCTGTGTTTCGGTCTTTAAATCTTAGAGCATGTAAGAACACTGCTAACGTACTCAGCAATTGTTCTCGCTTACATACCCGGCCACCAATACAAGTCTCTCGGATGATCATCGTACATCTTATCTGCACCCGGAAGTACGAATATTTAGATTGAGAAGCTTCATCCATGAGTATTTTCCCTTACAGCTCCAATTGATGGAATCCAGATACGATCAAAGAAGTAAATTTCACCATCACTTCGTTGCTCAAATGTCCTCTCATTCCTCTTAGCCATGCAGCTGGGGGCTTTGAATCCTTGGGAAGCTTCGCTCTGTGGGCTTCCAAAATCTAGTCCCCTTAATCCAGAAATGAATAGTAATACTCATAGCACGTACTCGTCTCAGGCTTGAGTCTTGCTTTTCAGGCTCAAGGCATCTGCCACCCGACATTTGCCTTGTCCTAGGGTGGTATTTGATCTCACGCAATTGCATAATCATCTACGAAGCTCGATCCACGCCTTTGCGCATATTCAGCTCTTTATGATCGAATCATGTACTGGAAGAGCTCTTGTGGTCAGTGTAGAGAACACTTTCGTACCATGAAAGATAATGTCTCCCAGATTTAGGGCAAACACAAACCAACCGCACACCAAATCCAGGTCATGGGGTGGCAATAATTATTCTCATGATCTTCATTGTCATGACGCATATGCTTTACTATTTGCCTTGCATGCAGTCAGCACGCACCCAAAACCTTGTTCGATGCCATCACAATAGACCACAAAGTCATCGGGTCCATCGGGAGTGCTAACACATAGCAGGCATAATATTCCTTACTCCATTCAGAATTGGAAACATCCTCTTGCTTAACGCGCCACACATATGACCTTATTCTTTGAGCTGGGATGAAGGGATCAACAGGGTGAGGGGCTTTGCGATCTTGGAGAAATTTTCGATAAACCTTCGGTAGTAACCTGCCAATCCTAGAAATGAACGGATTTCTGTTGGTGACACAGGGGTCTTCTAGTTCTTTGACTGACCTCAACAACCTGCTAGATCCACGTGGATACCGTCTCGGTTGACCACATGTCCTAGGAACTAAACTTCCTTCAACCAAAATTCGCACTTTGAAAATTTGGCGTACAACATCTCCGTCTTAAGTAAGTCTAGAATTGTCTTCAGGTGGACTTCGTGCTCTTCTTCTGACTTGGAGTAGATTAAAATGTCGTCAATGAACACAATTACGAATTTTTCCAAATACGGCTTGCAGACGCGGTTCAAATTAAGTCCATAACTATTAGCTGGCGCGTTTTGACATCCCAAATGGCATGAACTGTGCACTCAAAGTGCCCATAATCGGGTTCCTAAACCGTCTTCGTATATCTTCCTTCTTCAGGACTCTCAACTGATGATATCCGGAACGAAGATCTATCTTGGAGAAGCAACACGCACCTTGTAATTGATCAAACAAGTCATCAATTCTGGGAAGAGGGTAACGGTTCTTTATAGTCAACTTGTTTAGTTCCCTGTAGTCAATACACATTCTCATCGAACGTCCTTTTTTTTACGGGGGGGGGGGAGTGTGCGTCGGGATGGGGTTGCAGCCAAGGAAGAGGGGTTGTCGGGGTTGGCTGTCGAAAATAGCCGGGTATGGGTGTGTTTGTGTTGGCTGTCAAAAACAGCCGGGGTGCGTCGGGTTTATGGGATAACACCGAAACGGGTGCGTTTGGTTTAACTTATAGCAGTTGGGGGTGTTTGTTTTCGGGGTTGACAGCCAAACGGGGGTATTTGGTTCGGTTTAAGAACAACAAGGGTGCGTTTGGTTGGACAAAAATCGCACAAAGGGTGAGATTGGTTTATACAAATTGACTAATAAACATATACCGGGGTTTATAAATTATAAACCGGACATATATAATGGTGGTTTAAAAATGGTTAAATAAATATATTCTTATTATATTGTTTCCTACTTAATCTCGTTTAAATATATATGTATGTATTTGAAACACGCGAGTTAATTGGAAATGGAAAAACATTAGATTATATAAATATGGGTAACGTTATATAAACGGAAAAATCATGACGAAAGTTATATAAGTTTTTATATTTAGTAATGTGTTACTAAAACTCTATTATTTTAGAAACCGATAAAATGGACTAAAGTTATATTTTAAAAGCATATTAAAATATAACTATGCAATGACCTGAGCAACGAACGAAAACCATATTTTTACAATGAAACGAACTGTTTTAGGCACGACCCGTCGAGGAAACGAAATATAATTTATAAAATATTATTTTATATTTTATAATTTTATAAGGGTTATGAAAACGGTTACAAACATAGGTTGTTTAATTTATAAATTTAAGACATTGTCTGCTTTTTTTCAAGTCTCTGTTACCAATTGATTTGTTGTCGAAATAATTGGGTTTAAATTATTTATTCACACAGTTTATATAATACTTGCAAAAATTATTATTTACTTTCATTAAATCTTCGGGTTGAATCGTTTTTATGAGATAAATCACTGGTAGGAATTATATAAGGGTTATTTTTCATATGTAATATATAACGAATATATATTACAGCTTTGGAGTATATTTCAATGATTTATTTATACAACCACCAATCCTATTTCAAAGTTAAATCTAAATCTTTGTATCTAACGTGTCGCGTTGACATAACCATTCATTGGGAAATCCCAGATTCTTTTTCCTCGGTTAGTGGGACTTAAATATATAAACCGTTAATATTTGCTGGCAACATACTTTGATCGAGCGCCTTCGTCTTCGTTCGTATTGTGCTTATTAGATGCCCATCTGACAATCGTTCTTCTCATCTATGTGAGTTCATAACCTCGCTTTTCAATCTTTTGAATGTTTATAAACTCGCGAGGGGGTATTTCATGCTTGTCTACAAACTCCTTACTTACTGTGTTATCTTATAAACAATGTGATTGTTTTTAAAGGATAGTATGAAGTTACTTAGCCTCACTTTTACTCGTTTTGGTAAGGTTTTACTATATTTTTGGGATGAAAAATATGCATCGTTTTATAATGGACACAATGTGCTTTATTTTATAAAATTGGACGCAAATTATTGATTACATGGTTGCCTAAGTAGCGGATAACCCAAGTGAGCCCATTTATCTGAACTATCAATTGCTATAGATGTAGTTGGGAATTAATTTGTGATGCTGCGAATGTTATTTAATAGATCTATTCGGGAAACGACCTCCAGTTCGGGTGATTAGCTATCACCGGGAATGAAGACGTTATAGCAAGTCGAATTAAGGATGTTTTTCGGGTTTTTGGGGAAAACATCTAAATCGGCAGAAATTGCCAATATATAGTTTAATTTGCAAGAAGATCGTCGAGCTTCAGTGTCATGAGCTTAGTGTAAATGTAATCTAGTTTTGTGAGATCTGCATGTGTTGCATTATCACTAAAAAGTCTTGCGGTCCTACCTTGTATATATTATTTCCAGGAAATCAATAGGCACGGGGTGCCAAGGATACACTTTTGGTGACATTAAATTTGTCATGCATTCTTTATAAAAATCTTTGGGATAAGATTGATACTTTTGGGTGACATAAAATGTGTCGTGCATTCTTTATAAAATCTTTGGGATTTTTACATGGTACTGTGATGATACAGTGGATTACATTCATATTTAAAATAACCTATGAACTCACCAACTTTATGTTGACCTTTTTAAGCATGTTTTTCTCAGGTAAATTATATGCTCGGATTTCTTGAAGTGCATTGGAGTCTATACATTCAAGCTTTTCATTGTGATGCAATTATGGGACAAATGTATATTAAATTCAGATTTTGATTAAATCAACAATGTTAATTTTCAAACAACACATTTAGAGGTCGTTCTCTTGTATCTAGCGCTGTGTATTATGAAGTAGCACCCCAAGTGGTATTCCGATGCGTTGTCGTATTTTTGGGGGTGTTACAGATTTCCCAAAACATGATGCACACATATATCTTTAACTGTGCAATCCAAAACATAATCCAATGCATCCTTGGCATCTCGTGCCTAATGACCTCCTGAAAACATTGCTTAAAACGTCAACAAAATTGTTGGTGAATTCATAGGTTTATGTATTTAAAATATGCAGGACCGCAAGATTTTTCCCGTGATGTTACAACAGATGCCAACAATCACAAAACTAGATTATTGTTGCACTAAGCTCATGACACCGAAGCTCAACCTATATTTGCTATTTTAGCAGTTATTGCACGTTATACAGATGGTTGTAACCCGCAACATCCAAGTCCGACATGGGCAACGTTCGTTTCCCAGTGATATCTAATCAACAAACGGGGAGGTTAATCCCTATAGGTTATTTTAACATTACGTGCTCTCATTATATGTAATTAACAATACTTCTATCAATTGACAGTTCATGATAATGGGCTCAGGGGGTTATCGCTTCTTAGGCAAACACATAAATCAATATACTTTCAACACTTGCGTCAATTTATAAAATAAAGCATGTTTCACCCAAATAATAGTTATAATCAAGTATAAACTGTAAAAGTGGGTATGAACTCCCTTGAGTAAGATAGCTCAAATATCCAGATAAAACGTCAGACCACACGTCGATAAATGCAACTATTTAAATTAAGGTCGATTAAGGCCGTATAAGTACTGAGTACTTTAATTAATAACATTGAATATAATCTTATAGTTGTTACATCGTACTATCGTTCGGGCTATCATAATTAAAGAGGTCATGACATGACGTACGAGGAGTTTAGGACACTTTAAATCGTAAATCCAACAACTCATCGATACGCCATCCGAAGAGGCCTCATTATGAAACTCCCTAGTAATATAGCACTTTGATAACCACTCAATATTCTATATAGCATAATCACCGACTAATCGTTTTAGTAAAATAATATTTATAAAGTGAAAACGTTTATAAATATACTTTTCGTAAAAATGACCTAATTTGGTCGTTTTAAGCCCGTTGCTCGCGTTTCTTACGTCCACGTCTTCGTAGTAAGACGAGCGATCAAAATATTACATTTTTAAGTTTTTAAGATTCTGCGATGAATAGTAAAATTACTGTTCACAACAGCTCGTTTGTCGTTTTAGGGTTTTAATTAGCGTAAACTTGTAATCGTAATAACTTATTCGTTTTAATCCCGATTTTAGTGATTCCTTCGAGTACGTTTTTGTTATTAAAAGAGGTATTATATTTTATAAAGTTGGGTCCGCTGATGAATAGTACTTTTACTGTTCATAGTTTATAAAATTACTTTTATAAACTTTAATTATCGAAAATGTCGTAGTTTATTCGTTATAGTTCCGTTTTTAGCGATTCTTTCGAGTACGATCTCGTAATTAAAAGTTATATCATATTTTAGATGTTTTAAAAATGAAAGTTGCTGTAATGAATAGTAACTTTTATAAAAATAGTTTTATAAAAGTATTTATAGTCGTAAACTCGTTTTTAACGTATCTTTTTCGTTATAGATCGGTTTTTCGAGTTTCTTATCATTATGGAATCGTCACGAGACGTATTATTATTATATTATATCAATACCTACTAGACAGTCCCTAAGTATTCATGTATGTTTCTTTATAAAAACCTTGTTTTAGGTATTAATTAATTTAGTAGTTTACTATAAAAACTCTTATAACCATATTTTCCATATGTGGTACTTATAATAATGTCCAATATCATCCCTAGTCCTTGTAATTTCATTGTAACAAGTTTTAACAATTTCTTTCCATTATTTTCATATGTGAAGATTAAGAAACATTATAAAACCCTAATTTAACCTAAACATGTTTATACTTAATCCATAGGTTAACATACTTTTATTTTCACTTTTCCATGATATATAGGACCATATGACATAAGAATAAGTGCATAAAATCTTAAACATAATTAATAACTCATTTTACATATTAGAAAGTCATTAGTGGTGATTTAGCCGTAAATAACATATAACACATAAAATCATAAGAAATAAAAGTATAAAGGAATTAAGAAAACCTTAGAGATGATGTAAGAGATGAGAAATAAGTTCTAAACCCGTGTTTAGATTCAAAACCAAGCTTTCAAGCTTATAACCCTAGATTAGGTTTCCAAAACCCTAATCTTTACTTTTTCTTCTTAATACTTGCAAATGATGAACCAATGCTTGCAAACACCTTAGAATACCTTAAGATTGATGTGTAAAGGGTTGTATAATCTTAGAAAATCAAAGTGTGGATTTTGTTTGGTGGCTTATTTGTGCCGTGGGTTTTGAGGTATAAAAGAGAGAAAGAAAATGAATTTTTTTGTTAAGTGTAAAGAGTATGTAAACTTTACTCATGCATGCATGCTTATTTATAGTAAAAATATCTCCTTAACTTAACCATGGTTACTTTCTAACTCTAGCTCATGGTTAACAAATCAAGTTGATAAAGGTGTAAGAGTTTTGTTTCCTTATGCCTTTATAATATGTAGATATTATATACAAGTGGTAAACTCTTGGTTCAATCCTATAAATTTCGGCATATATATATGTATATGATGTTATTTTTATTTATTTAGGGTATTGGGTATAATCGTGGGTATTTGTTTAGGCGTAGTTAGGTTTTGGAACTTCCGGGAATGCCTAAACGCATTTTATCGTGAAACGTAAGCATTTTACGTAGCCAAATAAAATAAGATGAACAAAGTTATTAATTATCCTCATAATAATCATATAACACTTGCTTGATGTAAACTTTAAATTGTTTAATGCCCGTTTACATTGTATGATCATTTTCAGTCTACGCGATTTATCTTAACGATTAAAATTAAAAGTGAATGCGTACGAGAAAAAAAAATAAATAGTGAAATTAAATAGTATGGAAAATGACCTGAGAATACGGAATGTTACATTTGGGGGTGTTTGTTTCGGTGGTAAAACACCACCACCAAAAGGGTGCGTTGGTTTGTGGGTTAGGGTTGTCACCAAGAAGGGTGCGTCGGTTTGTTCGTCACACCGACTAGGGTGGGTTCGGTTGGGGCAGCCGCCGCACGGGTGCGCTTGGTTTTGTTATAGAAACGAAGGGGTGTTTGTTTTATGGGTTGTCTTATAACACCCCGACAAGGGTGTGTTTGGTGTGCGTCGGGCTGTGGGACAGCCGGGGGCGGGTTGGTTTAACAGCCGGGGGAGGGTTGGGTTTTGAACTACCATGAAGGGGTGTTTGGTTGTGGGTTTATAACACCCGACGAGGGTACATTTGCGTCGGGTTTGGCTGTCGAAACAGCGGGTCGGGTTGTGTGGGTTTAGGGTGTGTTTGGTTTAGACAGAAACGCACAAGGGTGCGTTTGGTTTGTATGGTAAGCACCATGGGGGCGTTTGGCTGTTCGGGTCAGCCTAGGGGGGATGCGTTTGGTTCAACAGGTTGCACCACAAGGGTGCGTTTGGCATAAGGGAAACAACAAAGGGTGTGTTTGGCAGCCACCACCACCACATAGGGTGCGTTTGGATTTGGGTTTACCAAAATTAGGGTGCGTTTGGCTTAACAGCCACGCACAAGGGTGCGTTTGGCTTAACAGCCACGCACAAGGGTGCGTTTGGTATTGTGACACCGAAACGGGTGCGTTTGATTG